>OVAX01000792.1:0-64040 GCA_900406405.1 Lepidium africanum | reverse complement strand
ATTAATGTTTATAGAACTATTATAGATTTTTTCTAAATAACCATTTTTTGAATAATACTTAAGAATATGGTATAGTAGGGAGAATAAAAATTAAATTCGGACAGGATGTTAAGTTTGGTTAATTTTCACAAAATTTAGAATTTAACATTTTTAAAAAACTAAATACTAAAGAAAAATCTATAGTGTTAAATTTACATTTGTAAAAATAGATTGAACCTAACACCTCTAATGGACCACAAAGGACTAGATTTTTAAATTTAGTTAATTTTCACAAAAATTAAAATTTAACACTTTTTTTTGTCAACATTAGATCGACAAGGGCTGATCTATATAGCCTAAACCCCACTCCTAAAATTTTTTTCTTTAAGCTACCATAATGCAGCAGGTAGAAATCAAACCTTGGTGTTAAGTCATTAGCTGGATCATCCTAACCACCAGACTGAAAACAACTCGACAATTTAACACTTAAAACAAGAAGAAAAATGTTTTTGAAATTTTTTTTTTGAAAACTAAATACTAAAGACAAAATCTATAGTGTTAAATTTACATTTTGTAAAAATAGATTGAACCTAACAACACCTCTAACGGATCAGAAAGGACTATATGTTAAATTCGGTTAATTTTCACAAAAATTAAAATTTAACACTTAAAACACAAAGAAAAATGTATTTGAAAAAAAAATTTGAAAATTAAATACTAAAGAAAAATCTATAGTGTAAATTTACATTTTGTAAAAGTAGATTGAACCTAACACCTCTAATGGACCAGAAATGACTGGATGTTTTTGAAAACTAAATTTTAAAGAAAAATCTATAGTGTTAAATTTACATTTTGTAAAAATAGATTGAACCTAACACCTCTAAAGGACCAGAAAGGACTGGATGTTAAATTCGGTTAATTTTCACAAAAATTAAAATTTAACACTTAAAAAAAAAGATAAATGTTTTTTTAAAAAAATTTAAAAACTAAATTTTAAAGAAAAATCTATAATGTTAAATTTATATTTTGTAAAAATAGATTGAATCTAACACCTCTAACGGACCGGAAAAAACTGGATGTTAAATTCTGTTAATTTTCACAAAAATTTAAATTTAACACTTAAAACAAAAGAACAATGTTTTTGAAAAAAAATTTTGAAAACTAAATTTTAAAGAAAAATCTATAGTGTTAAAATTTACATTTTTTAAAAATAGATTGAACCTAACACCTCTAATGGATCAGAAAGGACTAGATGTTAAATTCGATTAATTTTCACAAAAATTAAAATTTAACACTTAAAACAAAAAGATAAATGTTTTTTAAAAAAAATTTGAAAACTAAATTTTAAAGAAAAATCTATAATGTTAAATTTACATTTTGTAAAAATAGATTAAATCTAACATCTCTAACGGACCAGAAAGGACTGGATGTTAAATTCTGTTAATTTTCACAAAAATTTAAATTTAACACTTAAAACAAAAGAAAAATGTTTTTGAAAACTAAATTTTAAAGAAAAATCTATAGTGTTAAATTTACATTTTGTAAAAATAGATTGAACCTAACACCTCTAACGGACCAGAAAGGACTGGATGTTAAATTCTGTTAATTTTCACAAAAATTAAAATTTAACACTTAAAACAAAAAGATAAATGTTTTTTTAAAAAAATTTGAAAACTAAATTTTAAAGAAAAATCTATAATGTTAAATTTACATTTTGTAAAAATAGATTGAATCTAACACCTCTAACGGACCAGAAAGGACTGGATGTTAAATTCGGTTAATTTTCACAAAAAATTAAATTTAACACTTAAAACAAAAGAACAATGTTTTTGAAAAAAAATTTTGAAAACTAAATTTTAAAGAAAAATCTATAGTGTTAAATTTACATTTTGTAAAAATAGATTGAACCTAACACCTCTAACGGACCAGAAAGGACTGGATGTTAAATTCTGTTAATTTTCACAAAAATTAAAATTTAACACTTAAAACAAAAAGATAAATGTTTTTTTAAAAAAATTTGAAAACTAAATTTTAAAGAAAAATCTATAATGTTAAATTTACATTTTGTAAAAATAGATTGAATCTAACACCTCTAACGGACCAGAAAGGACTGGATGTTAAATTCGGTTAATTTTCACAAAAAATTAAATTTAACACTTAAAACAAAAGAACAATGTTTTTGAAAAAAAATTTTGAAAACTAAATTTTAAAGAAAAATCTATAGTGTTAAATTTACATTTTGTAAAAATAGATTGAACCTAACACCTCTAACGGACCAGAAAGGACTGGATGTTAAATTCGGTTAATTTTCACAAAAATTAAAATTTAACACTTAAAACAAAAAGAAAAATGTTTTTGAAAAAAAAATTTGAAAACTAAATTTTAAAGAAAAATCTATAGTGTTAAATTTACATTTTGTAAAAATAGATTGAACCTAACACCTCTAACGGACCAGAAAGGACTGGATGTTAAATTCGGTTAATTTTCACAAAAATTAAAATTTAACACTTAAAACAAAAAGAAAAATGTTTTTGAAAAAAAAATTTGAAAACTAAATTTTAAAGAAAAATCTATAGTGTTAAATTTACATTTTGTAAAAATAGATTGAACCTAACACCTCTAACGGACCAGAAAAGACTAGATGTTAAATTCGGTTAATTTTCACAAAAATTAAAATTTAACACTTAAAACAAAAAGAAGAATGTTTTCGAAAAAAAGGTTTGTAAAAGTTTATTTGAAAACAAAATTTGAGATAAATCAAAACTGGTTTTTTTTTGGTCGGCAAAAACTGGTTTTTTTTTGCCACAAATAAAAGACGGTTTAAAATACATATTTAAGTACTTTTGATTTTGAAAAATTTAAAGACAAAAGAAGCAAAAACACAATTTTAAAAAAATTGTATATTTAAGTGAAAAGGTGTTTTGGGGGGGGGGGGGTTTAGAGCAACGAAATGGACCTGATTTAGTAAAAAAAAAAAAAAAAAGCTTATTTTAAAATGCATTTTCTTAACGTAATTTTAATTTGGAACATTAATGTGAAAGAGGCAAAACATATTTAAAAAAATGTTTTGTTTAAGCGAAAAATGGAAAAAAAATTGCCAAAAAAAGGTTAGGAAATGGACCTGAACTAGTAGAATATCGGTTGAAACAAGAGTACATTGCAACTCCAGCAATGATAACGATGAAGAGATTGTGAACAATGAGAGTTAGTATAATCTCTTACCAAAGATAACGATGACTATAACGAAGACACGTTTCATAACGTTTCCAAACGCGTGACTCAGCGGTGCGACTCTCTCCAATGTGTTAGTAGCCAACTGCAACCGCGATTTAGTCGCAATTTTGATGATCGCGTCAACGAAACCGTATTTCAGTAGTTGAAAACCTTGAAGCTAAGAACATATTGTTATAAGAAAAACCCTAATTAGTAACCTCAAATAAACAATAACAGATGAATTAGAGAACGATAGTGGAGATAGGCGTGAGATTCTGCGATGGTTTCGACGATCATGAGATTCTAATAACAAATTGTTACAAGAAAAACCCTAATTACTAACCTCAAATAACAGATGAAGAGAGCGATAGTGAGACTCTGCGATGGCTTCGACGATCATGCGACTTAAGAGCAACAACTTCATCAACATCGGAGGATGTACCGTCAAAACTTGTAAGGATAAAGGATGGTTTTGTTCAAACATTTATCGTAACAGAAAAAGAAAAAATTTTAAAAACTGAGTGATTAATGGAATTGAGGCTTTATTTATAGATCTAGTTTTAGACCGTTAGTTTTCTTAATTACTTGAATTATTTGACCGTTTGTTTTCTTAATTACTTCAATTTTTTTACCGTTTATTTCTTAATTACTGACCGTTTATTGAAACAGATATTTGTCACACGTGCTTGGATTAGAGTAATGTCCTAAACTATTTAAAATTTGTTGAAATTAGAGACACGCTATTAAATTTAAACACGTGAGCATTACTTTTATTTGTGACATTAAAGCCTTTTTTAATTAAACGACGGCGTTTTATAAAATGTAATCAACTCGTATTCTTGGACCAATTAGAAATCATAATACGTAAAATGAGATGGTGAAGGAAGATTGTGACTAATACTCGAAAAATACGATATACAGTAGACCAATTTATATTCTTGATATGATAACTTCTGATTACGATATTTAGTTTTAGTTCTTCTTAAAACCTATTTTTAATTTAATCAAATGTCGACCAAAATAAATATCTAATCAAGTTTGTGAGAAATTAGTTTTTTTTTTTCTTAAGAATTATATTTGTTACAATCCGCACTTAAGTATCAATTTTACATTTTTGACTAGATAAATTAATGATGACATCAATTTTTATATTTTCAATATATCGTCTATATCCTTTCTCTAGGTTTATTAATTATAGTCAACAAGCTTTCTGTTTTACTATGCATTTTAATTATTTTCCTAGAAATTAGTCAAAGAAACTTTTAAGAATTGCACAGTGGCAACTAAATTTTTAAAGAATCTATATAGTTTTACCCTTTTATTTTTTAGAAAAAGTAATTTAAGTCTATGTGTATGCTAAATTTAAGAATTTAGGACATGAATCACTTTGCACAAAAAATCCAAGTGATATACCATTGAAGAACTAATTTTACTTTAGCTATAGGTGAATTGTAGTGTTTGTTTCACTTACTTATAAACTGCTCTTAGAAAAGTACTATATTATTTATATCATAAAACATTGGTAAAACATAATTAATAACATTAAATAGTAAAAAGATACATATGCCTACTCAAAATTTAAAAGATTGCATATTAAAAAATAAATTAAAAAGATAAGAAATTAAGTCCGGAAAACAAAGTAGAAAGCAATGAAGGATCAAACCCAGCAAACACCGATGGGTCAACTGATGAAAAAACCGACGGATCAAAACCGGGAAAACCGGAAGGCGAAGCTAAACCGGATCCACCAGCAAACACCGAAGGATCAAAACCGGGAAAACCAGAAGACGAAGCTAAACCGGATCCACCACCACCTATTCCCAGTCCTAGCAATTGAAAAAGCTGAGAGACTTGGTTTGGATCTTGAGCCGTATGAGTAACAAGGTTATTAAGCATTTCTTCAAGTATCGGTCTAATCACTGGACTCATATTGTTTGGCATAGAAAAATTAGGATACGGATTATTAAAAACCGGATTAGGAACATTAACAAACGGTGTTGGATTAATGAACTGTGGTTGTTGCATTATGTTTGAACTATGTTGTGGACTAGCTAATTTTCTTCTAGCACATAACAAATGAGCATTGAATCCACCACACTCTTTGCAGCTATAGAGCCATGTGTTAGACCCGAGATTACTGCACACGTTGCAATGGAAGCTCGATGGTGCAATGGATCGACTCGAAGGCAAGAAGAACGTTAGAGAAAGTTGATGGTGAGGGTGAGATTGGTGTGTGACTCGAGAAGGCATGTTGGCACAAACTGTGTGGAGATCGATTCCACAATCTCCACAATGGTAGGCAAATCCATCACCATTTTTTCCACACGCGTCGCAGCAGAATCTTCCTTCTTGGTAATTAGGAGAAGGAATTAGAGTAAGAAGATGGTTTTTGTCGAAAGGATGTCTGAGTTTTTGAGGTAGTTCTGAACATTTTTGGTGGATATGGAAGTTACAAGGTTTACATGTGTATGAAGGAAGATTTAAGAGTTTTAGCTTGCAAACCACGCAACAAGAAGAAGATTGTTCTTGAGGATTGAGAGATGACTCAAACAATGGATGTGGATGACTAAAATGTTTGATTGAGTTCTCTAATTTTGGTCTCCCCATTTGTGTTTCTTCTCGTTTGTTACACAAATCTCTTCTTAAAGGTCCTGAGAGATTGCAAGCTTTTTTAAAATGCTACTTGTAATTTCTTATGAAAATATTTTAATGACTTCATTTAATGGAAGTTCATTTGTTACATTGTGTGATGTGGATCCTACTCGTTTTGAGTTGATGACTTCAAAGTCAACTGTTACATTGTTTGATCAAGTCATTACCCACTTGAATTATACATATAAGGAATCATTGACAAACTCTAGTGAATTTTATCACAATTTCTTCATATTAATAACCCTTGATTAGAATCATGTTGTAGTTTCCTGTCCAAAACTATGCAACTCTAATGTCAAAGTCTTCTATATAATTAAACTACAACTTGATGAATAATCAAAACATGGAAGTAACAAGTCTCGATACATATATAGTTTTCAAATGCTTCTTCCACTTAAACAACCAATGCCAGACATATATAAAAAGTAATTAGGTTTTAAGTATACCATATTCTCTCTACATTGTGTAATGCCCAACTTTAATTATTATCATTCAATTTAATGCTTTTTTTCTTCTTTTCTCCGAGCTTAATTTTCATAAGATAATTAGCATTGAATTCAAGAGATTGACCGTATCTCTATACGCCCAATTAAATTGTTAACAAAATCTAATGTTAACTAGATTTTGTCTGTATCTACTGCAAGTTATCTTTATGGTATATGTCTGCGCTTTACATTTATACTTTTTGTGTCAACCTTACTTTTATAATTGAATCGACAAGACCGATCCATAGCCAAAACCCATATTTTAAAATCTCTCTTTTTCTTTCATTTTGCATTGGAGAAGAATCAAATTCTGGTGGCTGAGAAAAACTAAAGTGACAACTACCACTAGACCACACGTCATTGGCTATACTTTTGTTATAGTATTGAATATTAAAATAATTTTATTAATATATAAAGAAGAAGAAACTCAGCCTTGTGAAGAGTAGATGTGAAAATAAATAAGTGGCTTAAATTGATTTATAAGACTTTCATTTCTTATCTAACATGTGAATGACCAGTGGATCCTATACTTATCAGTCAACGATTACGAAAGTCAACTCTCAGATTATTTGAACTTATTGTTACCGACTTGAATTATATTCGAATCTCAATTATTGATGAAGACTAGTGTTTTGTTTCTTTAATGTCGATCCACTTCTTCTATATATTAAACTACAACTTGTTGAATTATTAAATCAAACTCGAGAAACTGTTTTTTTATTTTTTTTAACAATGGCTTCAGAAAAACCGGTTAATCGCTCATCGGTTAAGCACTCAAGTCACAACCATCCACTACGTAGCTTTAAAGCTCGAGAAGATGAAATCATCTGCACAGGATAGCGAGCTCGACCTAACCGGAAAAGCTTTCAGGTGTACGAAGTCAGATTGTGATTACTTCTTACACAAGTCATGTTTTGACCTACCTCGTGAAATCCACCACAAGCATGGGCGGAGGTACATGTGGATTATTGGGCTCAGTCAATTGACCCCAATAAATTTGAAAAATTTGATTAAATTTGTGTTAAAGTTTTTACATTGACCCCAATTAAATAAAAAAATTGACCCCTATAAAATTTAGTTTTAGATATAAGTAAAAATTAATAAGTGTTTGACCCAATAAAACAAGATTATAATGAAAGGTTAATAAGTTTGAACGTAACAAGTTTGAATTTTAGTATCATTTATGTGTTTAATTTTATAAGAACATAAAGTTTGGTTCAATAGGCATAATTTTTTTCTTTTTATATTATGCCACTACCTAAAACAATTTTTTATGGATCGGTTCTGACCCTAATATACAAATTTTCTAGCTCTGCCACTGACCACAAGTCTCACACAAACCATCCTTTAACCTTATTTCACATGTGAAGCGTGAAGAAATTGTTGGGGAGAATCTTTGGGTTTATTATTGTTCATAATCAACCTTACACATGTGATGCTTGTGGTGAATACGGATCTGGATTCACTTACCATTGTTCTGAGTATCAATACGATGTTCACGTCGGATGTGTGTTTATACCTGAAACCGTGAAGCGTGAAGAACATGAACATCCACTCACTCTTATGTACGATTCACCATGTAAAGGTCGTAATGATGGTGTGAGGTTTATTTGTGATGTTTGTGAAGAAATTGTTGGGGAGAATCTTTGGGTTTATTATTGTTCAGATCGTGAATGTGATTATGGAACACATGTGCATTCTTGTGATAATGAAGCAAAGAGAAAAAGAGAAGAAGAAGTGAATTTGGAAGCTTTAAGGATGCAATCTTTGAAGATAGCTCAAGATGAGATTGCAGCGATGCATATTAGGAATCAGATCAAAAATTCAGTCATCCATTTTGGTGAAGAACCTAGATATAAATGGGTTTACGATAATTAAATCATATTTATACATATGATAATAATGATGACGAAGCAAGCTTGTGGTTGTTTTATATTTTCGAAGGTTTTTTTGTTTTTGTTTTTGTGTGAGTTATTGTAAGTTTTCCTTACATGTAATTTCCTTTTTATTTTATTATCAAATAAAAGAATAATAAGTTGGGAAATTGGTTTTGTTAAGTTGTTAAATATATTTGTACATTTTTTTCTACTTGAATTCGATACTAATTATTTGTATAGTGGGTATGATAAGATTTAAGGTTTAGGATAATTTAGCTTTGGATTATCTTGAATTAAAAAACTTACATAGAAATTATCTTTGATTAATTGGTTAAATCTACGTCTGCTGTCTTTTTTACTAAAATATGATTTTAGAGAATCGGGTATTCTTACATAATATTGTTTTGGGGTTTAAGGTTTTAGGAGTGAATTTGACTTATCTAGTTGCCTTTATCAATCCAATTGTTGTGGATCTTATGGATTCAATTGTTTTGAAAAAAAAAAACTTTGATTATGCAGTGGACCATCTATTTATGTGAAGAACAACAGATGTATCATGTGGACATCAATCAGTTTTGTGCAAGTGTATTTCTCCGGTGAGATTTGGAGTCTAACGCTTTCGGTGGAGGACTTTTTTTGCAATGCTAATGAAAAGTCAACAATTCCATTATTTGACTACTCGAAATTTCACGTATTTCACTATGTACAAACTCTATTGTATACATATCCCGCTTGATATTCAAAACTTCAACATCTTATATAACAACTAGCTTCTTCTTTTTCTTCGTCAACTTACATATAGCTAGTTAATCAACTCACATCGTGGTGTTGATTGGATCATGAAGAATAGTTCCACCAATTGACTTTAATTAATTCCCAAACGAGAATCATATATATATATATATATAAATATGAATCCTGTATATATATATATATATATATAAATATATATATCATTCTTGTCCCAATATAGATAATACATAAACGACAACTAGTTTGGTAAATAGTCAAACCAAAACACAAGTTAGACTTTGATTTATATTAACTATAAATACTTTGAAATCCTCTTGCTTAATAAGGATCACAAAACCTCAAAAACACACAAAAGAAGACAATATCCAAATTAGCTATAATGGCCTCAAGAAAACCTTCCGTGAGGCATCCAAGTCACAATCATCCATTGCGAGGTCACAAAGCTCAAGCTGAAGAAGAAATCATTTGCTCTGGTTGTGACCTAGACCTAATAGGCGCAGCTTTCAAATGCACAAAATCAGAATGTGATTACTTCTTACACAAGTCATGTTTTGAACTTCCACGTCAAAATCATCACAAAGCTCATCCAAACCATCCTTTAACCCTACTTTATTCCCCACCGTACGAGTCAACTTACTCATGCGATGCTTGTGGTGAGTATGGATCTGGATTCACTTACAATTGCTCTATCTGCCAATACGATGTACATGTCGGATGTGTGTCTATGCCTGAGTCCGTGGTGCGTGAAGGACATACGCACTCTCTCACGTTGCTTTATTGTTCTCCTTATCAGAATGGTTTGATCTTTAACTGTGATGTATGTCAAGAGACTGTTCCTGATCATCTTTGGTCGTATTACTGTAAGGAATGTGATTATGGTACACATTTACATTCTTGTGCTGTGGAGGAGGAAGAAGAAGAAGAGACACAAAGAGGAAGAGGAAGTGGATCAAGAGGAATTGGAAACAATGGTGGTAATATAGGAGGAAGAGGCTCTGCAGCTTCGGAGTTAGCTGCAATGATAGAAGCTCAAAGGGAGATGGAGAGGATGCAGATTCAGTTAGATATGGAAATTCAGAGATCTAAGATTGCTAAAAAAGCTAGAAAAGCTTGTCTTAAGTTGATATAATCAGAATATTTGTTCGTGTTCATGAGATCCGATGATGTTAACTTTGTTATATCTCGGATTCGTGAAGGTGTAAAACTGTTTGATTGTTTTTTTATGTGTTTAATTCTTCTTTTTCATTACTTTGTTTCAAGCTTTCATGTTTGTTATTTTCCTTTGAATAAAAATTATTAAGTACATCAACGTCTCAAATTATTTGCAAAGCTTTGTCAAAAAAATCAATAAACGATCATAAGCATTGACCTTATAATTAAATTAATAATTTAACACCGTTATTTAATGTGTGTCAATTAGCCATGTGAATAATTATCCGTATCTGCTAGATATCCGGATCCGTATCTGATTTTTATTCGAAAAATAGATATCCGAGCCAAATGAATACGGATGATGATTTCATGAATCGACGATGCAAAAATTAAAAACAGATATCCACATATATCCATTTTTTACCAAATATTTTAAATATTTCACATATATTTTTAACTATTTTAAATATATTTTAATTTTTTAAAAAAATATAATTTTTTAAATATTTTTAAATCTATTTTTAATATTTAAAAAAAAACGGATATTCACGGATATCCGTTTTTCTACAGATTTGTTTAATCCGGATATTTGTTAAAACAGATATAATTACAGATTATAATATCACGGATCAGATGAACAAGGATATGAATACGAATATCTTTAAAAAGTCCGGATATCCAAATCAGTGTGTCAATAACAAAAATCTCAGAGACGACCTGAGAAATACAAACAAATAAGGGTATTCAATTAAATTAAAGAAAAAAAAATATATCGCGTGAGATTCACGCGCGACGGTTCTGCGATCTGTTGTATTTCTTATCTGTGAAGTTAGACAAAGACTTCTGTAATGAAACATCAGAACCAGTTAATTGATTTGATTGCTTTGATTATTTACATATTGCAAAAAAAAGGAACAGAGAGACAGAGATATGGCGGAAGGAAAACCCGACGAACAGCTGTTTCAGCTTCTTTCTGGTCTTCTTCAACAGGTTTCGATTTCTTAAATTCGTTCTCAATCCGTAATGATCTGTGAAATTCGTTGTTAGTCTGATCATTGTTTACTTTTCTTTCCTGGAAACAAATCTGTAATTTCTGATATTTTCTTCGTTTAAATTTCATTTACTCTCAATTTCTATGCAATCTGATAGAGATATCAATCAAAAAGATTGATTTTGCAAAACACCCTCGGTGTGATTCATGTTATTACATTGAGCTCTGAACCGTTTACGGATGATTTGATGTCTCTTGATGAATCTAAAGATATATACAACACATTTTGTGTTGTTTTGGTTGTCTTTAGGTGGAATCATTAACAAATACAGAAGAAGTTGAGCTACGTTCAAAGATAGAAGCTCTTGGTTTAGAAGTAACCAAAGTACCATCAAAGTCTGCTCAGCATCTCAATGAGGTTTGTCCTCTGTTGATTATCCAATACACACACACACTGTAATGTCAATCTGAAGGGTCTGTGTGTGTTTCTTTCAGGTGGAGATAGCTAAGGAATTGGATAAGCTATCATCTAAGTTAGATCATGTTGATGAGATGATATCTTCAGCTATAGCTTCTGATCCTCAAGTTAAGACACTCCTTAGTGGCACAGCTGATGTTTGGTTGCCTGTTATTACTGCTAATAGTGAGGAGAGACTTAACTTCACAGGCTCTCTTGCTGATGATGAGTTTCCTAATAAGGATTCTACCAACAACAAGAAGACCAGCTCTTAATTCGATTTGTCACTGTGTTTCTTCATTCTACAGTCTTTGTGAATTTACATCAATCATAAAAGTTTGAATCTATAATTGATTGTTTTTCTTGTTTGAAGGTATATGCAAAGTGAATACAACTGTTTATTTATTATCACTAGTTTTGCGGAATGCAAAATTTTACACTCTTTTTCTCAGAGTAGGAAATAAAAATGTCGAAAAAACAATTCATTGTTTCTTCAGTCAATGGAGAAGGTATAAAAAAACAGAGCTACTCAAGTGTGGAAGAGAATGGCTTTTGTTTGAACAGAAGGAAGTGAGACTCAGGCTTATGCAGAAGAAGCTGCTTTCTTAGCGAAGGCCTCAAGGTAATCCATGGTAACACTCTTTGGCCTCTCAAGTGCAAGTCCAAGAGCTCGGTCCCATATTAGCTGAACCATTCACAAGTTACAAAAAGCTTAGCATACTAGTTCTAATGGTGTTGTGTAAAGTAGCAAAGACGTATTATCTAAATATATATACCTGAGAGCAAATGCCAAGACTCCTTGAGACACCAAAGAGAACAGTGTAGTACCTATAAAATGCAAAACATTGTACTTTGAGAACTAGCCCCAAGGATCAATGATACTTTGAACTAAATGTCTGCTTCTTAGTTCTTACCTTGCTTCGGTTAGACCATAGTGGTTCAGCAAGACACCACTGTGAGCATCAACGTTTGGCCACGGGTTCTTCACCTGTAACAATGCCACATAGGATTCATATGTCGATATTAGATTCGGATTTGCAAAGCCTTGTATTTACGTAAGCGCTGTGGAGTTGTTTATGGGGAACTGAAGATTCTATTTTCTCAAGCATGTCATACTTTCTATGTATAATTCATAACATGAAACGATAACCCTGACGTATATAAGCACAGATGCGTGTACCTTTCCAAGCTCGGTGAGAACAGGAGGCACAACTTCGTAAAGTTTTGAAACCTAGAGAAACAGAAGGATTAGTTACTCACTGGACATTCAAAAAATTTTGGGAGCCCAACAGAGAAGCGACCTAAAAATTAAAATGTACCAGTTGGAAAAGAGGGTCATCAGGTAAATGCTTCAAGGCAAACTCTCTTTGGCATACATATCTTGGATCAGTTTTGCGCAGAACACCATGTCCATATCCGGGAACAACCTGCAGACAAATATAGACTAGTCAATAGACATTCAGTAAACTATGCCAGTAACACTAACATTTTCACATGCTTTATCCGGGTGAAATATTCATGAGTCTTGTTAGTTGACTTCACAAGTGACATACATGTACAAGACCATAAAGCACAAAATGACGAGGCAAAAAGTTTGTGCTTTTACCTTGCCACTGTTTAATGTTTTCCAAACATATTCTTTCAACTGTTCTTTCGATATGTCTTCTCCACATTCCTCAACAACTGATTTAATCCAAAGCAAAACTTCCTGATGCAACAAGACCACAGAAAAAAAGAATAAGAATTTGATCCATTCAACATGTGGGTGTACCACAAAACTATGATGAAGTTCGTTAAAAATATGCAACAGAAATAACTCATGAAGCACTGATGTAGAATCAAGAGTTAAAATCTTTTTAAATTATAGACAAGAGAGAATACCTGATTCGCCAAACCATGAAGTGGCCCAGCTAAACCATTTAATGCAGCTGCAAATGACAGATACGGATCCGAAAGTGCACTACCGACCTAAATGAACAAGTATTATCAGCAAAAGATGAATCATCAGACACGTCCAGACAATTAATTCTAAACATTTATCACATGGAGAGACTGTAAGCATACATACCAGGTGACCAGTGTGAGCACTAACATTTCCACCTTCGTGATCACTATAACAGAAAAAAACAGTAGAAAAACAAAATATCATGCCACAGCATATTTTTTTAAGTCTTGAGCTCAACAACAAAAAAAGAAAAACAACTAAATACAGACCTGTGGATAGTGATGTAAAGCCTCATTAGCTCTTTCATCTTTTCATCATCAAATCCTAACATGTGGGAAAAATTTGCACCATAATCCAGAGATTTATCTGAGGGGATGGAATCACCATTCTTGTACATCCTGAAATGATTTTGTAGAAAGGTAAATACAAAGCAAATATACAAGTTTTTAATGAGAATATACTATAAGTGCCGAAAATTTAGAGGCTACAAGAAACATGAATTAGGGTACAATTATATATATAAAAGCTTCACTAACCTTCGATAGACATATGCAGCTACAACTGGAACACGAGCAATAAGGTTGAGGCAATCTTCATATGTTGGCTCCCAGAACCTAGACGAAAAGATCTTGGTTATGATGCCAGTTAATATGAAACACTATCAAGAACTAGACAATAAACTACAAAGGCATACTTTGACTTATGAATTCCACCCTCATATGCCTTTTGGAACTCACTTTGCACCTGGATATCAGAATAAAAAAAACTATCATCCAGTTGAAAATTGTTTACTTATAGCAAAAAAGATAAAAATAAAAGTAAAGAATTTTAATACATATCACAAAAAAAAAAAAAAAAGCGCAAACAACTAAGAGTTTCGAGATCCAAACCTGAAGAGCCATAACACCGCTAGCAAATTGAGTCATTGGATGAGCTGTGGAAGGCAGGGCATCGATGGCATTGTACACATAGTCTGCATAAAATTCAGATACAGTTTAAGAATTTAAAATAGTTTGACATATCACGGAAATCACAAATTTATTCCATATCTGTTAAGAAATTTCTTCTAAGCATAAATGTCCAACAAGTTTGGATGAGCCAATAAACAGACTGCTTTTTTGCAGCCAGATAAAACCAGAAGGTTAATATCCAAACCTGGTACAGCAGCACGGTTTGCCAAGTCTTTCGACAGTGCTTCAACTTGTTCTTTGCTAGGTACCTATACAAAAAAGAGTAAAAAAGAGCATAATAAGATAATATATAGAGGGAAATTAATTGTCTAAACACCCATGACCAACTTATAATAATGTACAGAAAAGCCACACCTTTCCAGTTAAAAGAAGCCACAAAAGACCCTCAGGCAATGGTTCTCCTCCAGACTGGGCAGCAGGTAATACTTTCTGGCACTCCGGAATTGACAATCCCCTAAAGCGTATACCCTGAAATAGGGATAAGATAATTGCATCAACACCCTCTCAAGGGGAAGGAAGACCATTTGATGTATTCCATATCTAGGATCTAAAAATGAGTATATACAAAGAGTTATCAATACCTCTTCTGGGTCAAGCAATGATGTTTCCCAAAGTAATCCAGTCATTCCTCTCATCCCACCAATGACCTTTATTTCAAAGGGAATTATGATGAGTTATGAAGGAAAAGCTCATATGAACAAAGTTACATGTGAATAAATATGTTTGTACCATATCAACTGTGATGTTTCCCAATTGGACCTTCCCGTGTTCTGACTTGAGTTTCTTTAGACGGTCCTGAAATTAGAAATTAGAAATTATATGAGGAATTAGGGAAGTAGAAAAGCAAAAGACACTCAGTGCAAGTATCCTGCCCTAACATAAGCACAAATCAGAATCATAGTAAACAAATTCATTCGTTCGTGTAATGTATATGGAGTCTATTCTAACCTGCTGTTCCGGAATTAACTCTTGCAGCTGCGACTTTAGGTCCTGAATTGCCACAATTCAAACAGAATGAACAAAGACCCCAGAAGAAGCAGGTCCCAAACCAATATTAAAAACAGAGACATAACATACAATTCTCTCAGCAAATTTACACTATGTATAAATCAAATTTACATATAAAGGTTAGTAAGCATTTGGATCTAGCTTGAGAGATAATAAAAGCTGAAAACTACAAGATCAAATTATGCAGCAACGCACATATACAAAACAAAGGAATCATAATTACCAGGTCGGTAGAGCTCTGCATCTGAATCCATCTGACCGAATTGCTGAGCGAAGATTGTTGCCCCTGATTACATAGATCCGATCACCAGTCAATTAGCATCAAAACAGCGCAAACAAATGAACAAACACAAAATTGCAAGCGAAATATAATACAATAGAAAAAAAAGAAAGAACTACTCACAATTCGAGACCTCAACCTAGTAAAGGCCGACACGCTGCGGAAAAACACCATTCTTCAAAACCCAAAACCTGTTACAGTATCAACTAAACGAATAAAACTCGATCCGTGGACATTCAAGCCAATCACACTCACCAAAATCAGAAACAACAACGAGATTTATCACCGAATCAATAATTCAACGAAATTTAAGAATCGATCAGCGAAATCCAATGTTATGATTCCAGAGAAACGGTACGAAGAATCGAAGAAACTAACCAAATATTCGGGAGCTTGACGAAGATCGAGAAAAAACAAAATGAATATTGAAAAACTATAGCTGCGTGTGATGTACAAATAAATAGAGAAAGGCGAGAGCAAATGACATTTGTAAAGCTGAAGGCAAATTCCAATTTTGACCTTCCAGAACTTTGAGAAGACAAACCAAACTAAACCGGGAATTGTAAATCGTTGTAGAAACCAAACCGAATAATATGGTGTATGATACCGGTTCGATTTTGGTTAAGATCAATTTCCTTTGCGTTACATCATTTTATTATTAGGTTAAGAAGTTGTATTTTATATGAGCTTTTCAAATAGCTGGAACGTTTCCAAACCTAGAAAAGTCAGGTTTTCAAATTGTCCTTTATCATGTTATGCAACCAACCGTTATTAGAATTGATAAAGTAATCACATTTTTTTTTATAACCGTTATTAGTCCATTTGAGGTTTAATAGGACCATTTTCGGTCTTTCTGCATCGTGTCCAGACTAGCAGCGACACTCTTTTCAGAACCCATAGGTAACGTATAATTGCTGTCCTTCAGTGTATCATTAGACAATAGGATACACTGAAATCTCAGAGAGGTGCAGTCCTCAAATAAATTCTGTAGTGACCAAAACTTGAAGCATGATAGTGGTATTTACAGCACATTGCCTGAAAAACTAGACCAATTTAGAAACCCCTTTATCAAAAAGAACATAAAAATAGACTAACGATCACTAGAACATGTGTAGAAAATTCCAATATTGACCACCACAACTTTGCCAAGGAAAACCAAATTAAGCCGGAATATTAGGCTTAGTAGGCCCGTTATGGGCCTCTTTGCCTTTTAGGAGACCAAATCGAATATGAGAGAAAGTCAACGGACACTTTTTAATAACAAAAACTCATACACTTTCATTAATCCATAAAAACTCAAAAACACTTTCTGTTTATCAACTACATGTCTACATCTACTAAGGGTTGTAAGCAAACCAGAACTCAATCACTAAATTATTAGAGATAATTGAGAATTTACCACATGATGAGCAATTAATCCCCACTTTGTTGCATTGCCGAGGTCACGGACACTTGAATCTCAAAAATAATTATGACGTATTACTATAAATAAAGGTAGAAAGTTATAATATATACACACAACACATGTGTTATACTTATGATTTTGAGTGTGGAACCATTTTTATGGCTGATTCCAATAATTTAATTTAACAGAAATACTATGAGCACACACAAGAACAACTAATCTCAAGATCACAAAGAAATATATGAATATTCATAATGTTATGCATAAATATGATTTTGTTTCCAAAAACACTCAAACTCGAAATAGCACATTACTACTTTTTAAAATTCCATTATTATCACTGGCCATGAGCGCGTGATACGTGTGTGAAATATCTTGGTGATGTGAACGTTGTGATAGTATTAACTATCTTAGCAGTTTTACCATGATCTCAAGATGAGGTTATTACATGCACTCACAAAGACAACAGAAAATAAGTTCAAGTTAATAAGTTCATTAACTGTATTTTAATCATGTAATATCAATACGATCCAATCACAGTATCTATAACAATCGAATTCTATAGTCAATCTTTGTTCTAATCACCATACAAAGTTACAAACTCTTTCCCAAGAGAGAATACAACAAATAGTCAATCACATATATATGCACACCAAATCAATAAATACAAATCCACTATATAGTAACAACAAACAATGAAGTTACATATCAAAAACACTTAGCTAGGGTTTTTTGACCGATCAACGACGACTTCTTAATTAGATACAGTCACTTCTCCTCGAAGGGCTGCACATTAAACTCTTCATTACAACTTTTAACCTTGGCATAGTCAGTCCACCAAAAGTTTCAGTTTCTCCATCAAAAATTCGAAATCCAGATCTATATACAACTTTCATGCATTTGTTCCCAAAAACATGACCTCGTCCATTTGCTTTCATGTCTCAAACGATTGGAGATCTCACTTAACAATGCAATTGCAGTAGAATCAGAGAGAAAGCCTAAAAATTTCTAGAGATTAGATCTCTGGTTATTTACGACGAATGATGACCTTTTGTATCGAAGTTGTTGTTGTTGTAGTTGAAACCTTCGACTTGTGAAGACGAAGAAGACCTCATAGGAAATGTAGAGAAGTAATCTTCTCCAACATCTTGAATCAAACCTTCTAAATCAAAGTAAGTATTTGTGTTAGAAGTACTTTGATGATGATCACCTGATCCCCATTCTTCTTTCACCTGTTGGTTTCCTCCGTTTGCTAAACCGGAAAGTCTGTTGACCAACTGATGATCTCCATGAACCGGTTCTTGAGATGTCGGAATCATCGATCTGCTTCTCTTTTTACCGGTTTTGACCTCTCTTGCCGCCGGTTTTCCGGTTAAACTTTGAACGAGTGAACGGAAGTTCTTGACGTCGGTTTTGATTACCTCTGGTGCGAATATATGGATTATGCGAATTTTAGGCTTAATCTTTGATATTACTTGTGAATTCGTGTTCATGGAAACCCTAGAACTTGAACCTTCATTAAAACTTTGGTATTGAGAAATCTCCATTGAATCAAAATAGAAAACTTTTAGAAATGATTGAGAAAGGATTTGATCTTTGAGATATGTATTGAACAAAAACAATTCGTTTGCCGTGGAATAATAATACTGTGGCGGTTGGGTGATTATATATATAAGTATTTAAATGTATAATTGTTGTTAGTCAAAAACATTATTATAATAACAAACTTGAATATGAAAATGATAAAGAAGGTGTAAGACGAAACAACGACGGACCTGCCTTCCATGACGCATAACAACAACTTGATTATAATAAAGTTTTTGAGTGTATATATATAAGCATATCATATTATTTTACATGAGAACATTTAGGTTTTATCTTCATTGGTCTGAAAATTGATGTGTTTGTCATTAATCAACTGATGATAGATCAAAACTAAAATATTATAAACTATCATATAATTTTTATATCGAAACATAGATAGCGTGAGGCAGTTTGTGTATTTGTGTGTGAAAGTGTTGATTGTCGGCATATGTGTCTTAGGTTTTGGGATTTGGCTTTCATTCAGACAATACTCAATTTATAACTCAATTTTCTCTTAAATTCCAAATAATATCAAATAACGATTATATGATTTTTTGTAATCAAAACTATTACCAAAAAGAATTTTTATAACCATGAAAAATTTGTTACTAGATTACAGCTATGAAAATAATCACAAAAACTTATCAAATAACCATAAAAAATAATTCGAAAATTAATACCATTTTTACTAACAATGGTCAAACAATTTTCTCAGTGGCTATTGAAACTATTCTTAATTAGTAGTTGCGGTATTTCCCAAATTTTTTCAATAATTTCTTTCCAATAGTTTCTATAGAAAACTAATTAATTATGATGATGATGTTCTAATTGAATACATATAAATTTCCTCTACAAGTTTCATTCTTGTAATGATCAATAACCTATGATCAATAATCTGTTTATATTCTTTTGGAAACTAAAATCTAATAGCAAATTTAGTATAGATTACTTCAGTTAGTGGGGTCAAAATCTGACTCAGGAAACTGTCACTTGAAAACCGACCTAATGACAAAACCTACTTTTTAGTTAAGTTACTTGGGTTTGATGATGTAATTTCTAATATTTTGTTATATGTCAACTATACCAATGTAATAAACGTGAATAATCCACTTGATGAATTATTTTTTCATATCATCTTATCTAGTTTATTAAAATTTATCTCAGATTTGATAATTATCTTGTAGGTAATTCATTAACTAAACCCACTTTTATGGCTTTGTATTTAGACACTTACATTAGTACACATACATGAGCTCCTTCTTCTTCAAATATTTGAGATGTCGACGCTGATATATGTCATAATGTCATTTTTTTGGGATAAATTATATATATATATATATATATATGTTTTCTCGTTGGTTGATTTTTAATTAAGAGAAATAATTATATATATATATATATATGCACAGAGAAGCAGATGTACGAAAGAACTTTTAAAATTATTTCAAAAATGACATAGATATACAGACACTAAAAAATATCAAAATTGCAAGAACATAAAATAATAGTTGACTTTTGTTTTTGCCAAATAAGAAAACAAAAACGACAGGTTGGATTTAACCTTCGTTGACTTTACGGTAGCTGTTAATTATATATTTCAAGTCAAAAGAATATTTGGATCATATGGAGAGTCGGATTTGAATTCGGAATTTATTTAAATGTCTTATAACTTTACTCAGGGAACTTTATTTAATTTTTCTATCCGTTACCACAAATCACACCATACTTTTTTTTTCATTGATCATTTCTACATACATATACTTTTGCAAAGAAAAAACAACTTATAAGAAAATTACAGGAAAATCTAATTAAAATCATCAAGTTAGAGTACAAACCTTCAAACTATATAAATTGCTATATTTAATATTTAATATTAGAATTGCGAACACACATTGTCTATTTATAAAACTATCGACATGAATAAATACTTTTATGGCAACTAAATACCGTAATAGTATAAATAACAGAAATATAATAGTATGTTCTCAAGTTTTCGATATTAGTTTTGACCACATAAATTAATTCAAAATTAAAATACCAGTTTAGTATAGTTTGAAATTTTATTTTGGAAATGAATTACATTTAAGGTTTAAGTTGTATTTTAACTTTGAAGGTTTTTTGTTTTTGTAGAATTCTCCCGAAAGAATTGTAAACCTTTATGTATTGGTTGTGACTTGTGATCCTGTTTAACTAATTGATGTAAAAATAGCCTTTTCATAAAATAAAAGGAAGAAAGCCTATGGTCATAGGGAGAGGTCATATATTAGTTTGTAATATTAATATGAATTCTTAATGTTGTTTGATTTGTTGACAAAAAAGAATTGTTGTTTGATTTAAATGTCAAATTTATTTAATTTCATGGAGTATCTATAAACGGAAACTTATATACATATATACAGTAAAATATTGACGCGTATTTTTTTTGTCATACTAACGCGCTCAGTTATATAAAAAAAATCTCAAGAGATTCGATTTTTATTCGCATATATAGCTGTTTCTTTGTAATAGGTTAATAACATAAAATACTTGTTGGTCATTAATTAATATGTCATTACGCGGACATAAGACTTTTTCAACGCGAACTGTTGAATAACAAATCTATGCTTACTAGCCATTAAGTAAGAATCATATGATTCATGTATTTAATTATTTAGACAGAGAGTGGAGATCATTAATATAGTTTTCATGTACATTCTAATGTGATCTATAAGTAAAATTTCTAATTTTAAGGTAAGACAGATTATTTAGCATTACAGTTGTATATAAGATTCCAAACATTCCGGCATGATAACCCAAAGATAAAAAAACAAAATCTACAGAAACAAATATTTCCGGAAACGTTAACTTAAACATGGAAGCTAAGATCCCCAGGGAAACTAAGAAAAAAAGCTTAAAAAAACTAACAAGATTAAAACAAAGTTCTTAAGCACTAAAACTAAAACCGAAAACAAAACAAACCCACGACCAATCTACAGGAAATCAGGTTGGCGCCATAATTACACGAAGACCACGATCGAAGAGAACACAACAGTTGTCTTTATATCCAGGAAATTTGAAGACTATAAACCAATATTATACAACCGAACTAAGTTGGGTTATATCGGTTTTTGGATACTTCTAATAGATAGATATCACGACTAACTAAAGGTCTAAAACACATTATCGAAAAAATATGAGAATTTGGGCTACTTTGGTTGTTATTGTGGGCTCTCTTATTACATTTTCTTTCTCATCCCATTGAAAACATAAAACACATCACCTAAAAACATAAAAATTGAAGTACAAATATGAAGCTGTCTGAAAACGATTTTTGTTCAAATACTTAGATATCTATATTTTCTACCATAATTCTCAACTTCACAAGTTGTATAGTCCACATAATATAGGCTATGAAAAGAAAATTATCGATCTATATGAAAGAAAATATGTATTAAAATCAAATCGATAAGCATGTGAAAAAGTTATGATGTTGTTTGAATTATATTTTGGTTGTTTAGTGGGCTTGCCTATTACATTTTGTTTCTCATCCAATCCAAAATATAAAACACATCATCAAAAAAATTTACAAAATGAACTAACAAGTGTGGAAAATGTTTTTCGTCAAATGATTAAATATCTATGTATGTGTGTCATCTTTCTCACATAATTCGATTACAAAGAATTGTGTAGCATACATGATATTATTTTGGGTTTCGGGTTTAGACTATAAATTGAAAATTATCAATCCCATTATTGCCAGAAAAACTACAAGTATGTCTTGTTTCATAAAGATGATACTATTAATCAGAAAAGACTGGCTATATAGCCTTACACATGCAACATCAAACGACACAATCAATAAACGAAAAACATGACAATTATGCAAGAGTAGTAACTGTAACATATATTATTGACCCACTACTTCAAGCTTAACTCCAAGCTTCTCTTTCATTCACTAACTGCAACCTGAAAGAAAAAATATAATAAAATCAAACAGATACGTATGTTAAAATG
Organism: Lepidium africanum; assembly: GCA_900406405.1. Classification (NCBI taxonomy): domain Eukaryota; kingdom Viridiplantae; phylum Streptophyta; class Magnoliopsida; order Brassicales; family Brassicaceae; genus Lepidium; species Lepidium africanum. Next base: position 41,295 of record OVAX01000792.1, on the reverse strand, counting down.
TTCTGCAAACATACGAATTTAATAATACGTACAATTTTAGTCGTCCACACTTTGGTTATCTCCCTCCAAGTCATTCCATGGAGCCAACACATCCTCTAGAGTCAACTCATTGTCGTCTTCACTTGTGTCATCTGGGAGCTCGGATCGACAGAGAGGGCATGAGTTACGAGTAGTGAGCCAAGGGTTGATACAATCAGAATGAAATAAATGGTCACATGGCAATTTCATAGCAGATTCTCCAACCACAAAATCTTCTAAGCAAATGGAACATGTTAAATTAGAACCATCAGAAGAAGAGCCAGACAACATTGAAGATGAGATCTCAACTGTCTGAATAGATGTCACAGAATCATCAGATTCATCATCTGATTCGTAATCATCAGATTCATCATCGGATTCGTAATCATCATCAGAACCAACACCACAAAGTGTTGAAGAGATAAAAGAAGCAACAGTGTTGCATTGAGGAGAGTGTATGATTTCTGGAGTAGAAGATGAAGATGAAAACGAAAATGGAGATAAATGGAATTCTAGAACCACAAAGTTGATATTACATTCAGGACAATTGTAAGTTAACTCTTTCCATATGTTTACGTAAGAAGACGACATTTGATAAATGTTTTAGGGTTTAGAAAGTTTTATGAAAAAAATTATGAATCTCTATAGATATTTATAATCTGATTAGAATGTTTGTAAGTTTTGGTAATCTTTTCTATTCAAAGATTTTACAATTTGTTAGCTTTTACAGGCTGATATGCTCTAATTAAGTCACAGTCAAATGTATAAAAAAATAATTTAGAATCTGAAAATTCCATAAATATGAATTTATCATGAGTAGAAAGTAATTTTAAATACATTGAACAAATACTAACAAAATGTGAACACACAAATTGACACAATTGATTATTAATTTTTCAGTTTCTTTCAAATTACAATATATATATATATAATATAATATAATATAATATAATATAAATAAAAACTGTTGTCCTAAAAGAGAAACATTAGATTATCTTCTAAATACTCAACAATCGGACAAAATCCAATCTATAGTTCAAAATACATTTTCTAAAACCTATGGTGAGAAGGGCTGAATCTCTTTATGCTAGAATTATTAGTTAAGTCATCTAAACCGAAATGAGAAAAGCTCGGTTTTTTTATGTTTAGTTTAATGTAATTTGGTTTCTATATATTATGTTTCAAAATTATAGAGATATCAATAAAATATGTTTTTAAGTGGCTTAATGACTTTTAATCTCACTTCTAATACTCCAAGGAAAAAATTCGAACTTGATATTTGAAGATTTGTAAAAAGAACATTATCAGTGGTCCACTTGTCATCGACAAAAATAGTTATAAATTACAATATATATAAAATCAATATAAACAAAAAAAGTGTAAAAAACTCGCTTCCTAAAATCATTTTTAGTCTTCCACCCACAATGGATAGAAATTGAACCTAAATCATTTTTAGTCTTCCACCCACAATGGATAGAAATTGAACCTCATGATAATAAAATCATTAGTTGAGTATCTAAACCATCACCAAACCCAAAAGAGCTCGACTTCTTTTAATTTGGTTTATTGCAAGTTACAAGTTTACAACATATGTAAAATCAATATAAACAAATAGAATTGTCTAAATTTGTCTAATCTAAATTTTGATTCTATAAAATATGCTCCAAAATCAAAGTAGCAAGTCGCTTTGGCCGAGTGGTTAAGGCGTGTGCCTGCTAAGTACATGGTGTTTCCCCGCGAGAGTTCGAATCTCTCAGGCGACGAGTTTTTTTAACTTTTATCAGCTAATTACAATTTTCCGATTAACCGGAAAATCCAAAACCACTAAATATCTCACAAAACTTCAAGCCTTTATTAATTTTTACAAATCAAGCAAGCATTACATAAACCAGAACAAAGACTAAAACAAAAACATAACTAAATTCAGTCACCATCATCAACTAGAAGTCTTCTCAAACTTCGAAGCTTCCAAATCTGCAGCTCTTTTCAGAAAATTACCATCATCATCATCTAACACCATTGTTATCGGACTCGAACCAAGTCCATCAGCAATAGCAAGCACAATCTTCTTCATTTCAGAGCTAAACTCCTCCAAATCAACAGTACCACTTTGGTCCGTATCAAACTTCTCAAAGATTGAGTCATAAAGCTTAGCTAGCTCATCTGGAGGAGTCACAACATCTACACCAAAGTGTGATTCCAATAGCCTCATTGATTCAAACGCTTTTCTTAGCTCTGATCGTGATAAAACACCGTCTTTGTTTAGATCCAAAGCTGCAAACCTCTCGTTTACACTTTTTTTGAACTGTTCTTCGTCTGCTACAAATGATCGTACGGTAGTTCCATCGATTACTACTACTCCCATTTTCTTCAGTCTTGTGTTTGTTATCTGTTGAGGTTTATTTTTATGTAATGATTTTCGAGGAGGATAAATAGGCACCGCAAATTTAGCTGATGAGTCGGTGAAGATAAGGTTCTTTAAAGCAATTATACAAAGTTAAAAACTATCAACTGAATAAAATATTCAAAACCTAAAATCATTTGATAGAATAACACCATTTGGTTGATTGTTTGAGACTCTGCCGTGGTTTATAGTTTCAAAATTATTCTTTTATGAGATTATATCTTTATTCCCATTCTATAACACTAGTTTGTCTTTACTTCTACCATGTGGATAAGATCCAATTTATAATCTAAGTTTCTCAAACTCTAAATTACTTGAATCAAGATTGCACGATTGTTTAAAATCGAATTTAACTAAAATTTGGTTTCAACATTCCTTATTTAATAAAATATAGGTCATAAAATATTTTTGTGTTTAAAACAAATTTGCACGACATATGAGGCAGTGGTAGTGATGCCAGCTATATACTTAGAATATATCCAAATATCTTTATTATTTTGATAATTATTATTTATTTGTATTTTATATATTTTAATATCTTTATTATTTTTAGGATAAGGATTTCCAGGTTCATTTAGTTTCTTATAAATAGTCTATTTATCTTTAGAGTTTCAAACAGTTATTGCTATTAATATTTTGAGTAAATTGGTGGGATATACATAAAGAAAACCAAAATTAAGGAAATACCTATTGTTTAACAACTACCTATGGACTCACAGTGAGTAATGACCAAATGGTCCTTTAGAGCATTTAATGCTCTGTTTGTAGTTGTTACTCGGTAACATAAATTATACCGGGTACCACATATTGTAGATGCGAACATATATATAGTAGATGTTAATATATCTAGTAGCTGCTAACATAAAATATATCAGGTAACACATATAGTATCTGCTACCTTATACAAACAGTACACAGGGTAATGTAATAGTAACTGGTACAAACTGCGAATACAATTAGCGACTAAAAGCAGACATAGCAGACACATTGAAAATAATAGAGTAATGTAATAGTTATTAGAAGACATAACGAGTACAAAAAAACATAGCAGATATATGTCAAAGCAATAAGGTAAGGTAATAGTTACCAGAAGACTTAGCAAGTACAAAAAAAGATAATAGGCATATGCGACGGCAATATGGTAAGGAATATGGTAAGGATTACAGTATCCGATTTCTTAAGAACTTCACCTTCAAGATCACCATCATATGAAAACACATCATTTCCACCACCTCGATCGCCGCAAGAGGATTTAATGGTGTGTCATGCTCAAGCATCTTCAAAATCTGAGATGAGGAAGATAAAGCAAACATCATCGATGAAGATAAAGCAAGCATCTTCGAAATCTGAGATGCAATCCACCACCACTGTCACCACCAATGATTCTTCGTCTTCCTTCCCCTGGATAATGTAAGATTCAATCAAAACCAAAATCAAAATCAAAATTAAAATCAAAATTAAAATCAAATCAAATCAAAATCAAAATCAAAATCAAAATCTTTCACCAATTAAAATCTGAATCGAAAATCAAAAAAAAATTACAATTCATATGAAGAGAAGATGAATCAACCACCACTTTTCTTTGAACAGAACCAGAAGTTTTAATGGAATTCAAAATTGAAGGGCAAAACAAAAACACAGATCAATGAAGTTTATCTTTTGATAAACAATGAAGAAAAGGATAGGAAAAAGAGAGAGAAAGGAAACAAAAAAGAAGAAACGTAAGTAGGAGAAAAGAGAGAAATAAAAAGAGAAAAGGAGAAGATAAATAGGCAATATGGTCTTTTGTTACTGTGAACAGTAACGACTTTTTGAACATCTAATTTTTGCCATAAATATGGATATACACCCAAATTACTCTAATATTTTAATTAAAGAGCTTTTCATAAGTAGTATTCTCCATCTTTGTTTTCGGCTAGATCTTAAGAGATCTCAACGAACCTAAAAAAGCTTGGTTTATTCTGGTATTCTAAGAATCAATGATTATTCTTGTAATTATCTAGTTTCCCCTCCCTAAGATAATGTTTACTTTACAAATCATAGGTTAATAAAGTTAAAAAAATCTAGGAAGTAAATTTGATTCCGCAGAATTGTATTGCTCTCCATAATTGTGGTTTAGGGATGGGGAAGATAGAATCTAAAGAAAAACAAACCAATTCACAGTTTGAAGGGAATTGACGAAAAAGAAAAAGCCCAATGGGCCACAGAAATGGGAGTGGATTCTATAGATGACGTAAGGCAAGGAAAATGGTGTCACAAATGATGCAATGGTCTCGTAGCTTGTAGGTCTAAAAGCTTCTTAGACTCTTAGACTGCGCCAGATGTCAAGTGTCAACGCACACAGATTCCAAGTCAACCCATTAAGTCGACACTTCCACTCGGTGGAGTTGGTGAAATGATGTGGTCCCGACCGACTTCCCGTGACTCTTGTCATTACTCATATGCATTGCTCACAACTTTGTAATATTATAGCTTCATTTCAGACATAACTATTTTGTATTAATACTTTTAGACTTATATGATTACTTCGCATTCTTGATAATTGTGAGATGTGTTTTGGGAATAAATTTTAAGTGTCGCTAAGAAGCAGATAACGTTCATGATCTGACATAACATTTGGTGAATTCGAATTTCATTCTACCTCAATTAGAATATTTTGCTTATAAATAAGATATTATCCATCTAATTGTTAAAATAAAATAAAAAACACAAATGTCACCAACCATGAATTTAGACTTTAGTGTATATATTCACATACTGTAATCTATTGTTAGAATTTTCATTACCAAACAAAAAACACTTGAAAAACTTCTCCATACGACAACGCGTACGCATATACAATGTAATCATCATAAAAGTCCTACAACCCACATCGCTATATAAATTGTAAGAGAGTTAAGAAATAAATGGTAGTGGAAACACAACAACTAAAAAGCACTGAAACAAAAGAAAAATCGAAATAAGTAAAAAAAATGGAGTCATGGAGGATTAAGTTAATGGCGATGGCAATAGCTTTAATAATGGTGACTACGGTGGTTGCTGGTGGTGGTGATAAGGCGAAAGACAAAGAGGAATGTACTGAGCAGCTAGTTGGTATGGCCACGTGTCTTCCTTACGTTCAAGGACAAGCAAAATCTCCGACGCCGGATTGTTGCTCCGGGCTCAAACAAGTTCTTAATGCTGATAAGAAGTGTCTTTGTGTTATCATTCAAGACAGAAATGATCCTGATTTAGGTCTTCAGATCAATGTTACTCTTGCTCTTGGTCTTCCTACTTCTTGCCACGTCACTGCTGACGTCACTAAATGCCCTGGTTCGTAGTCCTTCACCTCTCTTCAATTTTTTTCCCTCTCGATCCGGACCGAAATCTAACTCATCTCTGGGGAATCAGTATTGACGATTAGTAGTAACTAATTTATTAACTCCTAGTTTTTTGATGAGACATAAAGCATGATCTCATTTTCATCAAACCAAACAATAGCAATTTAGTTATTGGCGGAAATCGAATGAGTTTATATTTTCTCCTAATTTATCCTTACCACCAGTCTAATCCTGATACAATAATTATAGATTGAAATTTTTAAACTCATAAGCTTTTTGGAATGTGTTTGTTCTCAGCTTTGCTTCACTTGGATCCAAATTCTCCTGATGCGCAAGTGTTTTATCAGTTACAAAAAGGTTCAAACAAAACTGGAACAGCCTCTGCTCCCACTGGCTCGGCCCCTGAGCCTTCCAGTATGTCTCCGACCGCAGGATCTGATAATGGTAAGTCTAGTGGGCGAACCACCTCGGTGCCAGGCAAAAACCACGCGCAGAGCTTGTGTAAACAGTGGCTAGGGATCGAAGTTGCTGTCCATTTTTTCGTAATATTATATATTTTCATCCTCGTATAGATTATTAATAACGAAAAGTGAAAACCATGTAACTTTGATTTTTGCAGTTATTGTTTTGATTGGTTTTGTTCCACTTAGTGAGAAGTGAGAACTCAAGTTATCTTTATTTTTGTGTGCAAAATAAGACACGAGTCTAGTTTCTCAGTTTACATCATTTTTGGTTGAATTATTCCTACTACAAAATAAATAGGTAGTCACTACAAAATTACTCCTTGATATCTATTACAAACTAAATCCGTGATGATTATGACTTATTGTTATTTGATATTTTATTATTAATATTTTTTATTTGTTATTAAATCTTTTTTTATAAAATTAAATGAGTGGCCCGTGGCCATACAAAATAAGTTGATACATAATATATATTCTTACCAAAAATATAAAAATAAAAATTCGTAATTAATTTATATTCATAGGATAAAGTTTTTTTTTTACCAAAAAAAAAATTATAGTCGATCACTTTAGCTTTCCCTATTCACCAGATTTTGAATCCTTTTTAATTCAAAGAGAAAGAAAAAAGAGCAATTTTAGAATATATGTTTTGGCTATAGATCGAATTTTGTGGATCTAATTATAAAAGTAAAGTTGAGAAAAAGAAAAAAGAAAAACGTGTTAGTTGATCATTACTTACAGTGATATTTCCAGGCAATTACCTTTACTTTTGTGGGCCTTATTCCCTAAATTACTTACAAAGTAGGGCGTATGAAGATATGTTGACATGCGACCTCACTTGGTCTTTCCGAGTCACATTAAATAATCTATGGCCCTCACAATTTTTTTCACCGAAGGAAAACATCAATAACCTTCTCGACACGTCAACGCAATCACTGTAATCATCACGACTTAATACGAGAAAAGTCGACAAAAAAAACACTCAGAAAAGTCCTAAAAGCTAAAATTGCTATATAACTCGTTAGAGAGTCTGAAAGTAAATAAGGAAAAAGATGGAGTCATGGAGGATTAATGTAATGGCGATTGCAATAGCTTTAATAATGGTGGCTAGATTGGTGGCTGCTGATAAGGCAAAAGACAAGGAGGAATGTACTGAGCAGCTTGTTGGTATGGCCACGTGTCTTCCTTACGTTCAAGGACAAGCAAAATTTCCGACGCCGGATTGTTGCTCCGGGCTCAAACAAGTTGTTAATGCCGACAAGAAATGTCTTTGTGTTATCATCCAAGACAGAAATGATCCTGATTTAGGTCTCCAAATCAATGTTACTCTTGCTCTTGGTCTTCCTACTGCTTGCCATGTTACTGTTGACATTACTAAGTGTCCTGGTTAGTGGTCTTTTTACTCTCTGCAATATTAAAGTATATGATTATGCTTTATAGCTCAAAATATTTTCCAACGACTCTTATCTTTTATATATTAAATTAGAATTTCCTTGATGTGGAATATTTTAACATGTTTTCTCGAAAAATGTGGATAAATGTTATTCCAAATCTACGTAGACGTATTAGTATTTGTTGTATACACACAACTAGACGTGATAGTTTGTATTGGGTCAATTTAACTCTTATACCATATTTGATTATGAGTTTCTAATTTGAAAATTAGTTAATAATGAATAGAGTGAACTTCATTAAAGTTGATTTCTCTTTTGGATGTGAAATATTTTAACATAAAATCGGAAAACTCATTAAATTTTTTATAATGAATGTTTCCAGCTTTACTTCATATGGACCCAAATTCTCCAGATGCTCAAGTGTTTTATCAAACAGTTAAAGGTTCCAACAAAACCACTTCAGCTCCAGCCTCTGCTCCAACTGGCTCAGCCCCTGAGCCTTCCAGCATTTCTCCAACCGCAGGATCCAATGACGGTAAGAATCAAGGTAAGAATAGTGGGCGAACCACCTCGACGACACCAGGCACGAACCACGCTCAGAGCTTGTGTAAACAATGGCTAGGGATCGAAGTTGTTGTTCATTTTGTCGTAATATTATATATTTTCATCCTCATATAGATTATTACAATGAAAAGTGAAAACTATGTAACGTTGGTGTTTTTTTGTAGTCACTGTTTTGATTGATGTATTTGGTTCCTTTAATTGAGAACTCTAATTATCGTTATTTTTGTGTTCAAAATAAAAGACAAGGTCCAGTATCTCAACATAATGTGCAAAACATTTTTGTTCGAAATATCTCGGGTGTAAATGGTGTACGTGGAACTTAGTGGAATTGAGGAATTATTTTTTTCCTCACCTTTTTCAATTCCACAAACACCATTCACAATTGTGGAATGTGGAATGGTGAGCAATTTTTTGTACCTTATTTATTTATTTATTTATTTTTGTTTTCTTTTGTTAATCACTTATACTATATAATTGTTGAGTTTGATATTTACTACTTCAGAAACAACGTATGAGATTATTGCAAAAATAGTGCATTAAATATTTATTTTAGACTTTAAAAATTTATTATCTAGTTGGATAAACGAAAAAAAATTAATCAATAACTTGATCGACAAAACTTGATTTATAGTTTAAACTTACTCATAATCTTTTTACTTTTTAACATTCACATATAATAAGTGTGAAGTCGATTTTTTACTTGAATTTTTTTGGTATATGAACTTAATATCAAGAGTTCAACCTATTACATGATGTAGATTAAATGAAGATCTATGGCAAATTTTGGTTATGAATAAGATTTTTTTGATCTAATTATTAAAAAAGAATTCCGCCAGATTCCACATTCAACAAAATTCAGCTGTTACCATTTGATTTTAAGTAATTCCGCAAGATTCTGCACAAAAAAAAATATTCCGCCAAATTCCACATTCAGCACAATTCTGCAGTTACCATTTAGATCCCTTGTACTACAAAATAAGTCTGAGGTACATGTACACAGACCCAGCTTGTGGAGGAAGCTAGGGAAGCACCAGCTTCCGGCCCCAAAAATATTAGAAAATTTTCCGGCCCAAAATACAAAGTAGTTTTCTTTAGTTTAATTAGTAGCGTATGTGTCTTTTGGAAATTGATTAAGGCTTGCGTTTGAATCACGACTACAACTTTTTATTTCTTTTTTTTTAACAAAAACAACCAAACAATGAACAAACTTATTTTACAAAATTATTATATAATTAAAAAATTAAATTTGAAAACATGTTTAGTGAAAAAAAACAAACAAAGAAAAAAAACCTAACTGACATCCTTTTTTCCCATCGATATCAATTTTTTTTACTTTAATAAAAATAAAACTGCCCTATTTTTTTTTCTGCTTTCGGCCTTTAAAAATTCAAAACGGCCCTGCATGTACACTACACACTACAAAATAAGTGGATAATTACTATGATTTATTATTATTTTATTAATATCAAATATAAGTATTATTTTAGTAATATCAAAAATAAGTATAATTTTTATTAATAACAAAAATAAGTATTCCATTATTATATTTATAATAATAACTTTAATAAAAAATATTAAATTTATTATTTTTACAGTGAATTTTGTTTTCTTATTATTACTACTATTTTATTTATAAAAACATAAGATAGTGGCCATACTAAAAAAGTTGATATATATATACAAAAAAAAACAAAATAACATTTTCGTAATTAATTTGAGTTTATAGGATAGATTGTCTTTCAAAAATTGAATTACTCTAATTATATCCAAAATGTATTATTTGAGTTATTACTTACTAAGTATCTTTAATTTTAGGGGCTCTAAATTACTTACAAAGAAGCGCGTATGAAGATAATAATGTTGACATGCGAGCTCACTTGTTCGTTTGCATATATATGACCGAGTCACATTGAATAATCTATTGTTCTCACTTCATCACCAAAGGAAAACATCAATAACTTTCTCGACACTATAACGCAATCTTTGTAATCATCACGACTTAATACGAAAAAGGACAAACAAATTCATAAATATCCTTTTTTTTTTGGGTCCGATTCATAAATATCCTAAAAGCTAAAATTGCTATATACTAAATCGTTAGAGAGTTTGGAAGGAAATGATTAAAAAAAATCGAAAGAAAAAAAATGGAGCCATGGAGAATTAATGGGATGGCGACTGCAATAGCTTTAATAATGGTGGCTAGATTGGTGGTTGCTGATAAGGCTAAAGACAAGGAGGAATGTACTGAGCAGCTTGTTGGTATGGCCACGTGTCTTCCTTAATTATGTACAAGGACAAGTAAAATCTCCGACACCGGATTGTTGCTCCGGCTTCAAACAAGTTGTTAATGCCGACAAGAAGTGTCTTTGTGTTATCATTCAAGACAGAAATGATCCTGATTTAGGTCTCCAAATCAATATTACTCTTGCTCTCGGTCTTCCTAATGCTTGTCACGTTACTTTTGACATCACCAAGTGCCCTGGTTCGTGGTCTTTTACCTCTCTACAATATTAAAAATGTTTGATTATATGCTTTATAACTCAAAGTCAATAAGCAACAACTCTTATCTTTTACATGTTAGATTGGAAACTTTTAACAAAAGTCTTCCAAATATAGGTGGAAGTAGGGGTGGGCAAAAAAATTTTACCCGGACTGTAATTAGGTGTTTCAGTTTGATTTCGGTTTTACTAAATAATCTGTTTGGTTACAATTATAAAAATATTTCAGTTTCGATTTCGGTTCAGTTTATAACCATAAAACCATTTGGGTTTTTAGGTTTTTTTATTATATAGATATTTATAAAAATATATAATAAAACTCATAATATTGGTTGATGAAGGTGATATAATTTACAAAATACGAGTATTTCTCTCATTTTAACTTATAGTTTCTTTCGTTTTGTAACTTAAAATATATTATTTATTTGATTCAATTTATGTTTAATAGAATATCTACACTTGTTCTCGTGTTGGATTTTTGTTGATTTGTTAAACTATGATATAAGGAAAAACAATGAAACCGTATCAATTCAAACATAATTACTTATGGATTTAGTATGGTTTTGATTTTTACAAAACCCGATAACCCATAAATCGAGAAAAATTGAACCGTATTCAACCGATTTTTAAGGGTTTTTAAATGGTTTAAGTTTTTATAAAACCGATAAACAGTAAAACCAAAAAAATCGAACCGTAAACCCGAATGCCCACCCCTAGGTGGAAGTGTATCATACAAGTAGATGTATTAGTATCTTTTGCATATACACGTGTTAGCATATGTTGGTTAATTTTTTTTTGTCAACATTGGACCGGGCAAGGCACGATCCATAGTCTAAACCCCATCCCTAAAATCCCTTTTTAAGCTATTATAATGCAGCGGGTAGGAATCGAACTCTGGTGCCAAATCATTAGCTGGATCATCCTAACCACCAGACTGAGAGTAACTCGGCATATGTTGGTTAATTTAGATTTTGATATTGTAGTAAATTAAGATTATTTCACTCAAAATTAATTAATAAACTAGATATATACCCACGCTATAGCGTGAGATTTGATTATATTTTCAACCGTGTTTATTTGGTTCCTAAATCCGTGTTGATATTTTGAATGTTATTTTAGAGGTCCAAAATCCGACCGAAATTAACCTGAATTAGAGAAAATGAACCCGAAACGAACACGATAAATTACCTTAATAGATCATAAATCTGTGTACCTAAACCTGAACCTGAACCAAATCAAAAACAAATTTTTTTAGAAATTTTCTATTAAATCTCTTTTAATATTGAATTTTTATATATAAATACTCAAACCCGAACTCGATATATACAAGACAAAACTCTATCCAAACAATAAAAATATTTGGATAAATCTTAAATCAAAATAAGGAAATACCAAATTAGATGAACCGAACTCGATATAATACCAAAAAGGTATCCTAAATCTATATACCTGGAAAATTGAATCCAAACCAGAACCAGAAACGAATCAATAACCGAATTTGTAACCGATTTTTTTTTTAGCTTTTTAAATATTTTTTCATTAAATCTTTATTAGTGTAGATTTTTTAAATAAATATCTGTAATAAAATCTATCTCAGGAACCATATGTTAATTTTATCTTAAAGTTTATAACACGGTCAAAATGAAATTGTCTCCCACTTTATTAATATATAAGATATAAAGATTTTTTAAAGATTTTTTTTCAGTTTTTTGATGTGAGATATTTTATAATAAAATATGAAACTCATTAACTATTTGGAATATGTTTGTTCTCAGCTTTGCTTCATATGGACCCAAATTCTCCAGATGCACATGTCTTCTATCAAACAGTTAAAGGTTCAAACAAAACCGGTCTAGCTCCAGCCTCTGCTCCTACTGGCTCGGCCCCCGAGCCTTCCAGCATTTCTCCGACCGTAGGATCCGATGATGATAAGAATCAGGGTAAGAATAGTAGTCGAACCACCTCGACGCCAGGCACGAACCACGCTCAAAGCTTATGTAAACAATTGCTAGGGATTGAAGTTGTTGTTCATTTTTTTCGTAATATTATATATTTTTATACCTCATATAAATTATTAATTACAACGAAAAGTGAAAACTATGTAACGATGATTTTTGTAGTCAATATTTTGATTTATATACTTGGTTCTTTGTAGCGAAATCTTATTTATATTTTTGTGTTAGGCAAAATAGAATTTATTCATGAATTAATGTTTTTTATTTAGAGAAAATTATAGAAAATAGCCCTTTTAAGTTATAAATTACAAAAAAATAGCTCATTTTCTCAACTTTATGTGAAATGCACTTTTTCGGTTAAAGAGGATATTTGACCGTGGAAAATGTGTAACATATGTTGTCCACGGTGGACATATATATGATATATTGTTTACAGTGGACACGATATTATCAACGGTGAACATTATACTATCTATGGTGGACAAGTATGCTAAACTTGTCCTCTGTGGACAGAACTTACATATTTTTGGTTCGTATTTTGTCTTCTGTGGACAAATATGATTCATGTGATCCACGGTCAAATACTCCCTTTGACCGAAAAGGTGCATTTCACACAAAGTTGATGGACTATTTTTTGTAATTTGAAACTCAAAAGGGGTAGTTTCTATAATATTCTCTTTTGTTTATTGTATTGTACATATGTTGTAAAAGGTGAAAAATCTGATCTAAAACAGACGAATTCAATAATATACATATATGTAAAATGAATTTTTTTTCCTTGAATAATTTGAAACCATTTTATAAGCTTGAAAATTAAAATTTAAAATAAATAGACAAATAAGATGTCCGCAAGAGAAAGAAACAAGACTTGTGGAAATTGACTTACTAGAGTCTTTACAATGTTGATAAACTCTTGTCTTGTTATACAAAGATTGTACTATAGAGATAATGGTTTTGATATTTACCATGTATTGTTCTCACATTTTTCTTCACATATATCAAATCAGAATAACAAAAACTAAAAAATGGAATCATGGAGGATTATAGTAGTATCGATATCAATAGCTTTGATAATGGTGACTATGGTGATTGGTGCTGGAGAAGATAAGGAGAAAAACAAAGAAGAGTGTAAGGAAGAGCTTTTGAGTATGGCTAATTGTCTTCCTTACATGAAAGGAACAGCAAAATCTCCGACGCCGGTTTGTTGCTCCGGCCTTAAACAGATTCTAACTTCCGATAAGAATTGTATTTGTGTGATCATTCAAAACAGGAATGATCCTGCTTTGGGTCTTCAGAACAATGTCTCCCTCTCTTAGGCTTTACCTTCCTTGTGTCAAATCAAAGCAGCTGATGTGGCTATCGCTAAGTGCACAGGTGCTTACCTTAATCATCTTTATATAATTTTTTTTTTGTTAATATTGGGCTACAACTAGTCAGGCTATTAGCTAAGTTCTTACATAAAGTAGGTAGTAGGACTCAATCCCTGGATATGCAAGTACGTCTGCCATTAGTAAACTTACCGCCTGCCATTAGACTAAAAGCTACCTGCAATCATCTTTATATAATTACACTTATTTATATAGCTTTGAATAAACGGTGAAAATGTCTGATTGGTCATAAGTCTTCTAGATTCGGTTATCTAGTTTGGTTTACATCGCTTATTTTAGTTTTAAAAATATGACACCATAGGTACTGAGTAAAATTTGATTTGATTCATTCTAGTTCTCTTCATCTATTGTTTCGAATGAGTATTTGAAATGTGAACTGATAATTCATGAATGATTACTTGTAATCAAAAATAAACAAAAAATAACCAAACACCCAAAAAATATGATATTTGTAATTAAAAAAAGATAAAATTATTCTCTATATACCTTTTGCTAAACTGAATTGAATATTTTGTTTTTAGTTAGGTTTTTTGGTTCCGACACAAAACTAGTTCATTCATATATTTTTTGGTGAACCAATAAGAAAAAATCCCTCCCACGACTTTATTCAAAATAAAAAAGTACACAGCAATAACTCTTGTCTATGCAACACCCACAATATCATCCTCTTAAACTCGACTAATCTCCTATGGAATAGAATCAAACAAATGCAAACCTAAAAACAAAGATAAATCATAGTGTGCCAAAACTCTCTGCAAGATAGTTGACTTTCCTATATACATGACAAATTAGACTATCCGGTCCTTAGATAAAAAAAACCATGTCACAAACTAGTTCATTCATAATTTGTTTCTATAATTTGTTTTTACCAAAATTTAACCACGTTTAAATTCTGAATTGGATTTTGTCAGTTTACTTGTAAAATGCTTTGTATTGAATTGGTGTTTCAGCTGTGCTTCACTTGGACCCAAGTTCTCCAGAAGCCCAAGTGATTGATCAGATAGTTAAAGCTGTAAACCAAACCGCCCTAGTCTCTGACCCACCCAGCATTCCTCAGACTCCTGTATCCGACCATAAGAACAACGGTCCTCGAACGGCCCATTTCTTCCTTAAAGGATGGCTAGGGCTCGAAGTTATTGCCCATTTCTTCCTAATTTTATATATTTTCATACTCGTTTAGATAATTAATTAATTATAATGAAAAGTGAAAAAAAGCAAGTCACGTTGATTTTGTGTAATTGCGGTGACTTTGATTTTACACAGCTACTGTTTTCGACCGATTCATGTAGTTTCACTTCGTGACAACTCTTCTCAACCTTTTTATCAATGGCGCAAAATAAGACACGAACTAAAGTCTTTGTTGGCTCGTATGCTTTATATCAATTTCAATTTAAGTTTAATTTTCATATATTTACCTAACCCAGAATTTCATTTTTTTTTTTGGTTGTTGTTTAATGACTATTCCGCATCAAAAAATCGAAAAGAGGGAACCACAAGCTACTAGTGGACTATGATCATTGAGTTAAAGGCACAAACTAAATTGCAGATATCCAAGTTGCAATATCTTTTACAGATCAATTCATATCAATGATCTAATGCATGTGAAAAGTTTATTTGTTTTATTATTATTGTTACCCATTGTTTAGTAGTTCATATAGATTTTTTTTTTTGGGTTGAGTTATGTTTTTAGTGAATAAAAATTGAACTTTCTATTTGGTTTCTCTAGTTAATAATAAAAATATTTAAAATTTGATATTTTCATAATATTAATTTTAAGTTCCGTGTATGTATTGATGATGTAAGTTTACGGGAACTCCTTTTTTTGGCTACCAAATTTAGGCTAAATAATTATTTTTACTCTCTTAATATTTAATAAATTGTTAAATTACTCTTTTATTTTTAAAAGTTTTTATATATTGCCGAGTTGCTCTCAGTCTGGTGGTTAGGATGATCCAGCTAATGATTTGATATCAAAATTCGATTTCTACCCGTTGTATTATAATAACTTAAAAAAAAAGTTTTAGAGGTACACTTTAGACTAAAATAGTAATTGACAAAAAAAAAAAAAGTTTTTATATAATAGTAATTGTTAGCAGTTTGGCAGAGACAATAGATTCAAATTACAATCAGATTTCGAAGAATCTTTAGGAATTCTAATTTATTATCCAAAAATATCCCATACGGCCCATTCCCAAATCTAGGAGCTGTCACATGACCGCACAATTTCCTAGATTATCTTCCTTCTCTCTTTCTGATCGTGTGAATTCTTTATTTATATATATATATATTTTTTTAACCAAAAATCGTGTGAAATCTTTATTATTTTCTTTACTCCAAAAATTATATCGAAAAAACTCTATCCGTGACTCAAACTCATACTCTAATTTTTTTTTCACTTTTACTTATAATAGGAAAAATCAAATTTCAGTATCTGAAAATTTATAAATGAGCAGTGCTACTCCTCCACCTATCTTGACATTATTCTTTTCTTTACGTTCAATTTAATTGATTTTTTTGGTAAATACTTGTTTGGTCAATTATATAAAATTCGAAAAAAATGACGTCCTTAATAAGCAAGATAATAAATAACGATCGTTTATTATTACCGTCATGTATTAATACGATGATGCAAGTTTCTCGTTAAGCTCACACAGACTTTCTGTCATTCATCTTTGCTTATTTCATTCCTTTTTTGGTTTTCTTATATTCCGTTTCCATGGAACAAAATCTTCGATTGATATAAAGGGTCTAATTCAAATTTGACTTTTGGATCGGAATTTTCTTTTATTTAACACTACAGGTACGAGAGTTTTGTTCTTTTCTCGTTCTGAATTCTCCTCTTCCTCAATCTCTGGAGTTTGAAAATTCGTGTTTTTTAGATACAATCCGTGATGGGTTTTCCATGCACGCCTTTGCAGGTTTCGAATTGTAGAAAAAACAATAAAATTTCGTTACTTTTGGAAGCAATTGGTTGATGACGTCACCGGTTATACTCGGAGGAGATGAAGAGGATCCATCGACAAAACCACTTGGAAGATTACCAGTATTCTTCTATGGAGTTGGGCATATGCTTAATGACATTACTGCTTCGTGTTGGTTCACTTATCTCCTCTTGTTTTTAACCCAAATTGGTCTCTCTCCAAGGTAAATTCTCCTTTTAAATTTTCGAAATAGTTCTTTCACCGATGAGTAATCAAACAGTTCTTTTGTAGGGATGCTGCAATTGTAATGCTCTCTGGTCAAGTTGCTGATGGCTTTGCTACTATCTTCATTGGTGAATTGGTAATTACTTTTTGGAACTCAACACAGAATTTATTCTGAATTAGGTTTAGTTTCATGTAGTTAAAGGTATAATCTGAATTGAGATAAAATGATCTTTGTTTCCTGTTTAACTGTGGCTTTGTCTCATAATTTTGTGTTCTTTGTATGCCAGATTGACAGATTTGGGCATTTTAAAATTTGGCATGCTGCAGGATCTGCATTAGTTGCTATCTCATTTTCGTCGGTTTTTGGCGGTTGTTTGCCTTGTTCTCTCCTTCATAGTACCTCTTTAACTGTGGAAACTATATCGTATAGCATGTTTGCAGCTATCTTCAATACAGGATGGGCAGCTACTCAGGTTTCTCACATGTAAAACAATCTTTCTTTTATCATTCAATATTCTCTTTAGGTTAATCTCAAGTTTACTCTGTGAGATGCTTAGTAGTGTAATCTTTATGGTCTTTAGGGCTATGGTCAATTGCATTACATTGAATTCAACAAGCAGAGTAGCACTAACAAGCTCCCGTAACGCGTTTAGCATGGTTAGCTCTTTCCCTCTGGTCTCACTTGGACTCTAGAATATGTCACTTTCAGTTATATATAAACTTTGCTGTTTGTGTTTACAGGTTGCTAATTTGGGCTTATACGCGATTGCTTTAGTTGTATTTGGTGTTAGCAATGCCGGTACAAAAGAAAACACTGAAACTCAGGTTTGTGCTTTTATTGACCTTTGTTTTTTCTGCATATGTTTAACAAAGTGAATGCCTTTCAATATGATTCTAATTATGCCTTATGTCTACAGTATCGTTGGATTGCTTATTCATCCATCACCATTGGCTGCATTTTTGTGGTCATATTTCTTCTGGGGACAAAGGAACCAAGGTAACGCACACTTTATCTGAAATGCATAAATCAGTTCTTTGTCCAAGTTTTTAGATAAATTTGTATTGACAATGAGTTGGTTTTCTTTTATGTTCATAGGCTGAGGGTAGATCTAAGAGAAACTAGCCGAACAAGAATACCATGGGCTTATTGGTTCCGTAAAATTCTTTACTATCAAGTTGCTAGTGTTTATATGATCACTCGACTAGTTCAGAATGTTTCACAGGTTAGTTTCTGTATCTTTCTTTCTTTGCTTCTTTTGTATTCAATCAATATTAACATTCCAAGATGACTTTAATATCCACAGGCATATCTTGCATTCTTTGTTATTGATGATTTGCGAATGGCTCAGTCCGCTAAAGCTCTGGTAAAAGACAGAACCGCTACAGCAAGCTTTCATTTGTATTATCATGAAACTTTTCTGACTAATGTTTAACTTTTCAGATTCCTGCAATAATCTACATCTGCAGCTTCGTTGTATCAGTTATGCTTCAGGTTGCAACAACTTTAAGTGCATTTATCTTCTTGGTCTGTAAACTTTGTCCCTTTTTTGACGTCTGTAATGTAATTACTATATTTCCATATTGTAGGAGATTCCATGGAATGGAAAGCGCCTCAAGGCATATTATTGTGCTGGTGGCATTATTTGGATATTCTGTGGTGCATCAATCCTCTTATTACCTAGAAGCATTAATTCTTTCATGTATGCGATCTCTATCTTTATCGGGATCGCAAATGCATTAATGCTGGTAAGTCACTTCTGCTATATCTTGACGTCTTTAAGTGTGCAAATGTAACCTGAAGATTGTTTATTGATAATCACAATTTTTTTACAGGTGACAGCAATCAGTATGCAGAGTGTGTTGGTTGGTTCAGAACTCGGTGGATGTGCTTTTGTGTGTGGGTCATTAAGCTTCTTAGACAAAATGTCATGTGGGATTGCTTTATATGTTCTTCAATCGCATCAAAGTAAGTTTTTGTGATTCGTTCTGTCTAATACTATCTCAACACTGAGAGATTTTGATGGATTTGATTTGGAAAATGATACAGGCACTTCACCATTGGTTGATGTAAACCTTAAACAAGATTTTTACTTCTCGGTGACAAGATATGGTTTAGGACTTGTTCCAGCTGTATGCTCACTTATTGGGGTCATTGTAACATATTTCATGGAACTCGATAGCACAATTCTAAAGCCTCTATGCCAACCTTTACTACTAGAATGAGCAGAAGGAAGATAGGCAATGCTTCTGGTCTTGTAAAACACATGGCATAAACTTGGTTACTATTTGACTGAATTATCTTTCAGTCTACAAATATATTGTTCATACGGAAAAGTTTAGACCACACTTTCACAGGCAAAACAGTTGTACAAGAATTACTTAAAAGTCATTAGAAATTGATGCAAGCTATTTTTTTATTCTGTTATGTACCCTTTTAATCGCTTTCTTCACTGAATCTTCCTTGTATGAGTAACTGAAGATGAATAGAGAATGAGTATCTGTGATTTATTTGCAGCAAGAATTATGAATTTCTGTTATCATTAGAAACTTAGAAAATTGATAAATAATGAACAGCTATGCTAAAAGAGTTGAGAGATAACAGAGCACATAAAACAGAAAAACCGAAACATTGCAATAAGATAACCAGAGCAACTGAGGAAACAGAGCACGAAAACAGAGGAAGTGGAAGAAGCTGACCAAGTAATCATGTAAATGAACCTCACTACGAAATTCTGCTTGCCATTACAACGACCACTGCCAAACTTGTGACCAAGCAAGCAACCTACTATGTGCTAATACAGTTGCAGAGTTAGACATATGGTGGACAAGATAACTGCGTTAGTGTTTGTATTAAGCGATGGGCCAAGTTCTACAACTCTGATTCCGAGTTCAGTAAAAAGCCCATATAAGGCCCGTTTTAAACGATGACGTTTCACTCTAAGTCCGAGTTTAGGTCGTTTTTTTCACCGCCGACTAGTAACCCCGGGAAGTATCATATACGCTAGAGCTCCGGCGAAGATGGAGGCCAAGAGTAAGAAAGCTGGAGCCTCTCGTCTCTGTTGCTTATGCAACCTGAGACGCCCCGTTCTCAAACGACCTAAAACCCTTCAACAGGTAATTTTCGATTTCTCTGTCTCCTCTCTTCGCCAGAATCTTTTGTTTTTGGGGTTTTAGCGTTAAGGACAAGCTAAAAGAAAACTTCTTTACTATGAGATTTGGCTCTTTTATGTATTCCATTGATTTGGATTATGATCTCTGTGTGGAATCGAATTTAAATTATCGATCTAGTTTGGTGGAATTGGTTAAAAATTGTTCTACTGTGGAAAGTGACACCCAATCTCTTGCTAGTTGCCAATCTTTTCGTTTTTTAGTCTTGTATAAGAATTGATGGAGTGTGCGTGTTTAAAGATATGCAGAGAGTGCTTCTATGAGGTTTTTGAGGAAGAGATTCATCAAGTAATTGTTCAGAATCATTTATTCAAATCAGGTGAAAGAGTTGCTATAGGTGCCTCCGGTGGAAAAGGTAATTGCTTTTGTTTAATGATTGATGTTTTTGCTTACTATCTTTTTCTTCAACACACTGCTGCACATTTAGATTATCCTGATAAGTTAAGAAGCCCATAGACCTTAGTTGATTTATCAAATAACTTAAAGAGATGGGGCTTTGTGCAGATTCTACAGTTTTGGCATATGTGTTATCAGAACTAAACAGACGACACAATTACGGGCTAGACCTCTTTCTCTTATCTATAGATGAAGGGATTACGGGTTATCGTGATGATTCTCTTGAGACTGTTAAGCGGAACGAAGTCCAAGTAAGCTTCTTTTAAACTTTATAGTGTAATGTAATAGATGAATCTTTGTGGTGTTTCTTTTTTTATTTGATGATTTCTTCATCTTTCCTTCCAGTATGGGTTGCCTCTTCAGATAGTTTCATACAAAGATCTGTATGGATGGACAATGGACGAGATTGTAAAAATGATCGGTTTGAAGAACAACTGCACCTTTTGTGGTGTATTCCGTCGACAGGTTGGGACCAATTTTCTCTATGTTGTTCTACAGTCTGTTAATAACTCTGCATAACAACTAAAGTTTTGTGTTTAATTGCTTCTGTTTGCTAATATGAAGGCACTTGATCGAGGAGCTGCGCTATTGAAAGTAGATAAGCTAGTCACTGGGCATAATGCAGATGATATAGCAGAGACTGTTCTCTTGAACATATTGCGAGGAGATATTGCTAGGTAAATATATGATGACAAATTGATAGAAAGTAAAAACAATCTCTTAATTCTCAACAAATTGATCTTTGTTACATTGGCAACTGTAGATTAAGTCGGTGCACATCGATTACAACTGGTGAAGATGGTCCCATTCCAAGATGTAAACCTTTCAAGTATACATACGAAAAGGAGATTGTCATATATCCTTCAGCTTTACTATTAAAACCTTTTGTTTTGATTATTACTGATGTTATTGTATAGCTGTAACTCGTCAAGTAAATTTGTTGTGATACCTTAACGTAGTTAAACGTATGCTTACTTCAAGAAGCTAGATTACTTCTCCACTGAATGTAAGTATGCATTCTCTATTTGTCTTGTAGGGTCTCTCTGTTCTTTGATGGCTTCTGACAACTCTTCTTCTGTTGAGTTTGCAGGTATATACTCTCCTAATGCATATCGTGGGTTTGCTCGTGAGTTCATCAAGGATTTGGAAAGACTAAGGTTCTGTCTCGATTTCTGTTTTCTCTGTTTGTATCAACTACACTCAAATTAGAGTGAAGTGAGAGATATCTAACATATTGGAAGTGCAGGCCAAGGGCGATTCTGGACATCATAAAATCTGGTGAAGATTTCAGAATTGCTACAACCACAA
Organism: Lepidium africanum; assembly: GCA_900406405.1. Lineage (NCBI taxonomy): Eukaryota > Viridiplantae > Streptophyta > Magnoliopsida > Brassicales > Brassicaceae > Lepidium > Lepidium africanum. Next base: position 19,272 of record OVAX01000792.1, on the reverse strand, counting down.
AGATGCCTGAGCAAGGGACATGTGAGCGATGCGGGTACATTTCTAGCCAGGTAAGACCTCTCTTGATCACATCAAATCAAATGCTAATCCATAATAGTATAAGTACGTAAAGTTCTATTGTTTTGGATTACAATGTTATTTGCAGAAATGGTGCAAAGCTTGTGTTTTGTTGGAAGGACTAAATCGTGGTTTGCCTAAGATGGGTATTGGAAGACCACGAGGCGTAAATGCTGATCATAACAAGGAAACAAAGAAGCCTGGATCTGTTGCAAAATCTATACAAACCAAACAATGTGGATCTCTGGATTTCTAAGATACAAGGTAAAAAAAAAGCTATCAAACTCATAATTTTGTTTATTTAAATGATACAAATCAGCTTATTAATTTCCAATATTTTTGTTTTTTAGCCAAACATGTGTTTTCATATAATCACAAGATTTATACAAAGAATCAAACCAAACAAACAATCCAAAGAACTTGGGCTTACCAAGGAAAAAAAAAAGGAAAATGGGCTTACATTCATCAACGTTCATCAAAAGCCCAATTTTCCTTAACTTTAGGCCCAGTAGGCCCATCTTCACCATAAACTTCATTAGGAAGCTTATTCACAAATTTAACAAAAGCCTTTTTCAAAGCACCAGGCAAAATCCTCTCAACACTCCTAAATTGATCATCAATATTGTAATCAATTTTGGGTCCCCATTTTCTGAGGTAATTAACCCACGGCGGCTCCGTCACTCCTCCGTCGTACTCCGCCGCAATTACTTCATACCATAATCCAGTATCAGTCACCTTCTTACTCGTCGCCGTATCGTTCCTTATACCAACCCCATCGTCCCCTTGTAACACCAATCCAGGTTTTGGATACATTGCGTGTCCATGAAGCGAAGCGTAAGCTACAGGTTTGTTGCTGTTTCCTCCTTGGAACTCTAAATCACAAGCATCAATCCAAACTCCTCCACTATGTTGTGATAAAAACACACGCCATAGCTCTCCATTGAAATTACTTATTCGTAACGTTACGTGTTCCCAATCACCAATGTGTTCGCCGATTCTTCCTAATGGTAGATTGAAGAATTTGACCTTGGCTTTTGCTGGACCATTGAAAGGGTAAAATATCCAGATTACTATGTCTGTGAATGTTGCTCCGAGCATTGGTTTGATGTGAAGATACACTTTCGTGCTTTGTAAGTCTCCTTTCTTTACTCTATCTTTTTCCTTTTTGTCTATTGGAAGATCTATCCAGTACAATCCGTCGTTTGCTCCGCCTTGTGGAAGATTTGAACCGTTTGATTCGATTGGGATAGGTTTTGATTCTTCACCTTGCTTGTATAACAAGGCACCGTTGTTGAAGTACCAATTAACAGAGGAAGGTAGATATTCTTCGTCTGGATGGAAATAGATCAATGGAGAATAAGTTTGGAACAATTCTTTGATTTGGGACCCATTTGGCATTGTCGAGAAGTCGAATTTCGTATTCTTCAAGCAAGATAAAGCTGGAAGAGAGGAATTTTGGGTTTGCCAAGTAAATGTACCAACACAAACACCTGTAGCTTGTGTACCTCTTATGTTTGGTCTTAGGCTTGAAACGTTGATTCCTTCTCTTCCCCATATGAATGTATCAGCTCCACATTGTTCGGTTAAATCCGATCGAACACAGCGTACTTTGTCTAGAGGAGGCTTTTGTGAGGAGTTTGTGATTATTAGACCAACGACTTGGTAACCTTCAGGGGGAACAGGCTGCCAGAAATACCCGGCTCCATCTTGTTTAATCTTGAGAGACTCGGTGTTTCCTACAAGGGTGTAATCTATTGGTTGCTTCAAGGTGTTGCTTGAGAGATCTCTAGCTGTAAGTACCCAACCGAAAAGTTTACGATTGTTTGGTTGAGCATAGTACCCTAGAATGGAGAAACCGGAAGGGATCAAAGATGGTTCGAAGAATGTAGCTCCAAGATTGTCTGGTCCTCCTTCAGAAGTGGACCAAACTTTGTTGAATGTCGAAACTTGACAAACTTCAAGACCACCTCCTAAGTCAATGGTTCGTTTTGCAAACCCATCTCCTGATGATGCAAGTCAAATCAAAATCACCAAACCAATGAAGAGAAGAAAGATCAACAAAGAAGCAATGATAACACAAACCTTGAGTAAAAGCAGGCAATGGTGAAGGAAACCTAAAGGCAGTTTCGACAGGAAGTGCTTGCAGAATCTTTTCTGATACATCTTCAATAGAACGACCGGAGTTTGATATACAGTTTCCCATTTTTCTGAAGACTAATCTTACATATGAAGATTGATTTAGAGATACTTCAACAGAGAAAACTTGGAGTCATGGGTTATATATAAATGCAATATTAAGAATGCAACCTAAGACAGAAAAGAGAAACAACAAAGAGGATAAGTGTAAAGCATATTCTTCTTTGTGTAGGGGAAAAACGCAAACCTAAACGTAGAAGTCAAAGCTGATTGATCAAATGGAAGGTGTCGTGCAAGATTGTACTTTATGTACATAAATCTATTTTTTTTAATTCCATGCTCATTTATTTCTGCAAGTTACAAATCGTGTAAGCTAACGCTTGATAATATTGTTAACGACAAGTGACAATGACTTGTTACATTTCATTTAACTAAATATAAACGTGCTGTTTATTAAAAGTCACATAATAATTGACTGACTTTTTCTTCAAATGTAAAAGCTAAGTATTAAAGATTAGTCTTTAATTATCTGCGAATCTTTATATGGCTGTAAGTTCAATCATTGAAATTCATTTATAAAAAGGTCGTCACACTCATTTTTAATACATAATTTTATTAGTTTTATCTCTAAAGCCACCAACCATTGAAAATGTAAATTCTCCATATGTCATTGTTGCCAACCTTGAGGTCAGAGGTCATAACAACTAGACAGATTCTCAGAATTTATGTAGTTTCGCGTGATATTATTTGAAATTTAAAGGTTTGTAATAAATCAAGTCTTGTTGTCGAATTGTTAATAATGTGACAAGTAAACTCAAAAGCCTATAAACTCAAGATTGAAATAAACATATAAATTTTCTTATTCAAACACAAAAAGTACAAAGACTTGATCAAAACACAGACAGTACTTAAAGACTTGATCAAACATACATAGTTTTAGTCAAAGACATAGATGTAAACTTATAAGGTCTAACAATAGAGACAGATAAGATAAATTTATGGGCAATTTTGGTTCTGACCAGGACCACCATAGTAGAAATGAACACCCCAAGGAGTTCCACCAACTCCTCCCTTAAGGTTGTAACATTTATCATTGGTAACAAATGGATAGATTCCCACTGGATCCTTAGGAGTAGTATTTGTCTCATCAAATATCATAATGTTTCTGAAATAGCTCGCTTTCTTAAACCCTTCGTCTGCAAAATGTCCACTTCCCATATCGGTAGTTGAGTGTTTTCCATCGGTCTTCATGTTCACAATTTCACCTCCCCATTCAACTTTCGTAGCTCCATATTGCAAAGAATTGAACAAGCTGTCAGGCCAATACCCGACATTCTCTCCGTTGATTTGTAGCCAAAAGTTTCCACCATCCTAAATAAATGACATTAATTACTCCTTTTAGATGTAGAAAAGTCAAACATGTAATCTCATACATCATATCTATAACCAAACAAATGCCCTCATTTTCCCACTCTATTTTTTTTTGTCAACAAATATATAACAAGATTAGATTTTTAGTCAAACCTCTACTCAAGCTCTCAACAATATCACATAAGATAAATACGATTCTGTCGAGTAAAATTCGGATGAAAAAAATAGCAAATGTGACACTAAACCATTTGATCAAATGTACTTTCCTCACTTTATTTTGTTAAGTATTTATTACTAAACCTTCATGTTTATTTTCGAATAACTATATCGATAAATACCTGATCTATAAACCAAATCCGATAAATACCCAATTTATAAATTAAATCTTAAATCAAATTTTGGTGAAAAAACTATAGATGTAGATATCTAAGAGCATCTCCAACGAAAAGATGCTTAAGTTGAGGTTGTTAAGGAATAAAATATTATTATTTTTATAAAAAATTATTTTTAAAAAATAATTGTTCAATCACATATTGACAAATATAGAGACAGTTTTTTAATTGAGAAATGAGGTTCTACGTTAAGAAATCCATAGACGGTCTCTTATCTCTTTTTTACTTTTCTTTTTTATTTTTTCTTTTAAAAAAAAAAAATAAAAACTCTATGTCCACAAACCGTTGGACATGCTCTAACAATTTGACCAATGATTTTTTTCCCAAATATCTATGTTACGTTTTTAGTTTTGTATATTCAAACCCTATTTTACTTAAGAAATTTGTTAAAGATCCTATTTATCTTGAAAGCTAACTTTTTCATGACAGAAATTTATATACATATTAATCTAAAATTTACAAAATTTTACTCAATGCACACTAAAAGTAACATATGTTACCTTGCGTATTTGCATGGAGAGCGCATGTTGATCTCCATTGTATTGGGAGACGCCATTATCGTAGCTTCCATCGACCATAACACTATTGCTTATCTGAACAAAACCTAAGCAATTTTGATTGTAGCACCCTCCTCGTGCCCCGCCTTGGTAGCCATTCGCCTATAACCAATAAAACAATTAGCTTTATATATATATGGACGTTGCAAATCTATAAATTTCGAGAAAATGGGAACTTTACCGTCCAATAAACAAATAATCTAAGAGTGCTAATCCCACCGTGGAATTTTGGATAAACCTATAAATTAAGAAACACAAAGGAAGTGTTAATTACATATAAATAAACGAGGTACTCTCTTTTAAAATTTGGAGGATAGAAAAAAGTACAAGACCTGAAAACCAGCTTCAATAGTGTTAAGAGTAGATCTATCTCCGCTTTGAGACGAGATCCAAGTCTGAAACAAGCTGAACTCTTCGGGTATTTGAACTTCTGGTCTCCAAAGATTTACTGCAAATTTTGTCCCGAAATACTTTCCTTTCTGGGATTTCATAATCGCGTACTAAACCGCCAGAAATTAAACCATAATAGATTAGTAACATAAATACAAATACATATGGTTAAATATGAATCTTTAAAGTTTACTTTACCAGGATTCGATTTTATCTAAGGTTTGAGTTATGAATCAGTTTCGTCAATCCAATTATTGGTAAAAAAAAACCATATGTAAAAGGTGTACCTCATGAATCGCAGCTGGATTAGCTTGAGGGATGCTTTGGTAATGTTTTTGCCTAAAACTCTCAAGCGATTTTGCTCGCAATATATCTTCTTTATTTATTCTTCTTATTGGGACAGTGTTCCTCGGACAGTACTCTCCATTCTTTTGCCACGACTGTGTGTTATGTTTTGTCTTTTTTTTGGTGTAGGTAGAATCATCTTCCTGGATGAAACTCGGTCTCATCTACACGCCAAAGTTTTCCCGTTTCAACATGATCATACTTGTTTATATAGACTTCCGTCGATAATTTTATCAGTTTAAATTTTCTTTTCATCATATACATGCAGATCTAGATAGTGATATTAAATGCCAGTATTCTAAAAATCAGGTTAAGCGGTCGTCTAGGCACCAGACATTATCAGTCCCAAGTAAGTTTAGTCACATGCATTAAACGATATTGTAATTAGACAGTTGAAACAGTGATTATGTTCTGGAAGCATTCATTAAATGGTTTATGCCGTCAAAACTTTTATTTTTATAATAAATCTATGAACAAAAATATTTAAAAATAAAATATAAGAATACGTTTTTTTGTGAGTCTAAAGTTTAACCTTATAGAAAAAATAATGCCTAATTATTTGTTTTTTAGTTGTATTTATTTTTAAAATATTTTTCTTTTATTTTAATAATTTTCTTTTTATAAATTAATATTAAATCATGTGATTCATATTATTTTACTTTTCTATTATATTTAGTTAATTCATTATGTATGAATATATTCATTTAAAATTGTTTAAACTGTCTAAAATCGAAGATGACTCAATTAGATTCTCAAAGCTCTAGGTAAAAGCTACTGCGCACTTAACTCCTACTGATTTTTTGAACAGCGTTTTTTGATTGGTAAATGTAAATGAACGTCAACCTGGATGGTGTGATTCTTAAGCAAAGGATTATCAAATGCTGGTTGACTAGTTATTGGAACACAGTCAATTATATCTCCGTCTTCACTCTGCATGAACAATTAAAACAAATTAGAATCAAAATCAAAATGTAACTTGTCATCGGAAATATAAATATATCAATATACAAATACATTACACATTTTTATGTCACTAAAAGATATCCCAATACATAAAAAGCAAAAATGTTAACAAAGGAAAAAAGGGAAATATATGCCAATTGATATGAGTGTTAAATTAATGAATAATAAATAATATTTGGATAATTAAAAAAATAACATGAATTTTTTGTTATTAAGGATCTAACAACTACATTAAAAGTGTGTTTTGGAGAACGGACACATCACTTGAGTGTTAATGAAGTCTCGATTGCAAATTAAAAAAGAGCTTTTTGATAAGGAGAATCCGTTGGAGAGATTTTAAGGCAAGAGGGTTTGTTTCTTGTGCCTATATATATAGATGTCGATTGTAAACCTAGTTTTGCTAAGAACTTAGAGAGAATTTTTAGAGAGCTAGCGAATTAACCCTTAGGTTATCGGTTAGGTTGAAATAGATTTAGGTTGGTTTCTCGAGTAGAATAATCCCAACAAGAATAGTTCTTTTGTAAGAAAAGAATATTGCTTAATAAATCTAATTTCAAAGTAATTTAGCCTTGTGTATCGAATTCTAGCCTATTTCGAAGTATTGTTACTTAGTAGTTTGCGAATTGACACTTTCACACATGACCAATATATCCATGTAGTTAACAAGTAAAAAGATGTTAGTGTATTAACATTTATAATACGCCGATAACAACTAAGGTAACAAAAGAATTAATATATAATTATTATATTCAAACCTAGAAAACTGTAGAATAGTAGCACATAGATGAAATATAACAAAAACTTTAACATGTTAATAGTAATGTGTTAATTATTATGTTATCGTATAATATTATTGGTACATAGTTACCAAACATGTTAAATCTAATAAAAATGGAAGAGTTAACATGATAATAATAGTGATATCTAGTAATATTGTAAATTATATCGAAATATTTTTTACTAGCACTAAATAGAAACGACTCAACATATAACTTTTTAAATATAAAACTTTTGTTACATAATTTATAATTAAGACTAAATTATATTACGAAAAATTACGGAAGTAACTGGAGTCAAATTCTGGTATAAAATATGAAAAAGATATGTAATTTAAAATTATACTGGTTAGTGGGGTTGAAAATTTGTTTTCTTTTTTAATTGTATAGAATGAAGTAAAATAATTACAAGAATATTTATAGGGAGCAATTCATAAGTCCTTGGTACCTTAATAGATTTAAGAGCAGGTTTGTTGAACAAGTTCAAAAGTCTTTCAGCTTCGATTTCTTGCTCGTCAAGTAACTCTTTTCCATCAATACAAATAGCAATTATCGCCACAGTCCCCATTACAGAAAACACGAATCTAGCCAGTCCCATCATGCTTAATTATACTACTTAGCAAAAACTTTAGATATTATACTGTTTAATTGGAATGCATTTATTCATCAACTGCTCTCTCCAATTTATAGCAGATGATTGCCCATATGTTAATAAATTAAGTCTTATGATAGATATGTCAGTGGTTAAGATCATTAACACCATGAAAACAATGAAAATTGACTTATGACTTAAACAACATCACATGTAGTGAACTTATTATTTGTTCCACATTATTATACTTGTCAACATATACAAATTCTACATATATATACATATATATATATATATGTTTACCATCAACAATTTTTTTGTCGATTACCATCAACAATAAGTATCAACACCCAATTTGACAATATATACAAAAAAGTTTTTCCATAAAAAAATATTAACATTATATGTGATGTCAATATATATGATGTCATTATATTTGATGTCAATATTATTGAACATTATTGTTTGAACTAGGTTAGCACAAGTGAGCTAAATCCAAGATTCTGATTCAAAGAGAAAATAAAAGGGTAAGGACTCTTGTAAGGTGGTTTGGAGAGGACTCAAATCCTTAAGAGAATAAAGATGATTGCCGAGTAGGGTTTTATTTGTTTAATGTCTCTTGTCAAAAAGCCGATCCTTTTTTTTGAAGGATTCGCTCCTCTATCTATAGATCATAAAGGCGGTTACAAAGTAGATTGAATAAAAGAAAAAGTACAAATCTCTTGATAAGGTCGTATCTAGAAGATTCTTGCTAGATTTTCGGAAATTTTCCATGTTGGAATAGGAAAATTTTCATTTCTTTGTTTTGCTAACGTGTCGTCCGACTTCTCTCGAGTTCGAGGTGTCTTCCCGAGAAAGAACTCTTCCGAGTTAACGATAATGTCCGAGTTAAGACTCCGGTGCTCTCGCTGAGTTCAATACTTAGTGTTTGGTCAATTGTTTTCCGTGAACCGAAGTAAGATCTCGGATCCACCTCCAACAATTGTCCCCCCCAGACTCGGAAAACTGTTGCCGAGTTTTCGAGTCAGGAAGTCTCCTTGCTTCTAGAATCTTTGGTCTATGTGTCATTCTGTGATTGGGTTAACTGAGGCGGTTACCTAGGTTTCCACCCGCTAGGTAATTATTACTGTTTGGCATTGTTTCGGTTTCTATTAAATTCCTATAAATACCGCGCTATCCTTCTTTTACCGTTCGCTTTGCTCTTGTGATAAGTTTTTCCGACTTCATCCTTATTTCTTTCTTCGAAGTTTTCTTCCAATTTTCAAAAACTTTCTAATATACTTCAAACACTTTCCTTAGACGAAAAATGGGTCTTGACGATTTTAGACTTCCCAACGTTGAAGAGGGTTTGAATGCTGCTCTCGATGGGATGGATTCACGTCCTTCCGGAAGATCTTCTAGAGTTACCTGATCTTCTATTGCTCCAACTCGAGACATTACTGAAGTTCCTTCAAGTTCTGGTCGCGGAACTTCACGACTTGCAAAAAGGTCAAGGACTAACTCGCCTAGGATTACTTCTCTCGGAGGCGTTATTCGGGGTAGCGCTTCCACTGTTTCTCGAGGGAGAGGAAGAGGCATCCCCGAATTCCACTTTACTCATGATCACTCCGATCCGAGATCGATCTTGGAGTTTCAAATAGAGTGTGGTAATCTGATGCGTCAGATCATAAATTCATTAGAGCGTCTCCCTTCTCCAGATCAAATGGAGAACCGGGAGGAATATGAGGAGCTTATATGAAATTTATAAAATAAAAACAAATATACAATTTCATGGCACCCTCTAAACTCAATTCATAGTTAAATATCACCCTCTAAACTCAAACAATATCACGTGGGCATATGCGTGTCTTTAATTACACGAGGTGTACCTCATGATCTCCAGGATGGCTTTCATGAATTTTTTTCCCAATAACACTCATGGTTTTTTCCGAAATATCTCTTCTTTCTTTGATCTTCTTATAGCAACAATGTTTTTAGGACACTGACCACTCTTGTGCCACAGCTGAGTTATATTCTTTGCCTTTGTCGGTACCAGAGCCGGCATGTCGCATAAGCAGCCTAGGCGAAAGATTAGGGTCCAAAAATTTTAGAATTAATAAAATTTTGTTGGTTGAAAAAATTATTGATCTCCTTTTTCATGTTTAAGTGATTCTCATTTTAGATTTTATCGTTGTTTCAATAAAGAAATTAAAGTGATTTTTACTTTGCCAAAACAATTTCAATTAAAACGAATAATTTGTTTACGCTTCTTCAATTGTTCAATATTCAACTTTTTCTATCTTATTACAAACGAACAAAAAAAAATGCAAAAATGATCATATTTAATGAAAAATAGTTTAACCAAAGTTGTGTTTAACTCATAATTTGAGACTGTTTCTCTTTGTTTTTTTTTTTAGTTTTTGTTTAATTTAAACGTTTCATGTACCCTTGAATTGGTGTTTCTTTTGCTTGAAATCAAAGAAAAAAAAAATAGTTTCGAATAGGGCCCTCAACAACTCCGGACTGGCTTTGGTCGGTACTACCACCTTTTGGGATAAAACTTGGTCTCATCTAAATTATGTAATCTGGTAATTATTTATGCATATAGATTTGTATGTCGACGGACTCTAGAATATGTAATTATTTATATATATAGATTTGTATAAATTACTTTAATGGTTTTAATAGCAGGTTTTCTGAGTCGTTTCAATTGCCTCTGTACGTCGACTTCAGTGTGATCAGAGAACTCTTCTCCATTGACGCAAGCTGCTATTGTCACCATTATAACCATTAGATACCCCATGAATCTAGCCATTCCAATCATAGTTTATATATATAGATGCTCTTGTAATACTCTTTGGAATTTATTCTTTTATCAACTACAAACTCTTTGGTATTTATAGGAGCAGATTAAGTGATCACATCTCAGTGCTTAAAGACTATATCATCTTGTAATACATTTGTAAGTGGTTACAGTAATAAACCACCATAAATTTCAGTGAATATTGACCATGACATAAACATACACCACTCAAACTTGTGATGAAACGGTGTTACTAGGAAAATACAATTTTGTTAGTGCATCATATAATATCACTATAAAAAAAATTAGTATTTGAATACCTAAGTATCATTTTGGAATTTGTATCATGACATTGTAAGAACGTATTTGGGAAAGAAAATTGATGTAATTCGATTTTAATCAATCCGATCAACTAATCGGTAAGTACATGCATCATTACTTAGTAGCAATATTAAATAATACAAAATCGAACCACTAAGAGTCTAAGACAATGGATTTCCACGAGGAGAAATTAAGAGTACTTAATTATAAACCAAAGATTGCATCAAACATACATGAGAAAATTCCATTAGCTGGGAACTCACAGATCGGACCAAAGGACTATTAAATGATTTTATATAGTTTTTGATCTTTTTCATGTAGTAAACTTTTAATCCCTATCAGTATATTAAAATTACATTTTTTAACAAAAAAACACTAAAAGTGGTAGATATAGTTTAGGAATTATTATCACAATTGATGGGTGTCTCGGATGAGGAACCTTCGGATATGATTCCAACATTTTGACCTTGGTGAGTCCGACACGACGAAACCTGAATATTGGGCGGAAAGCGTTGTGAGATCCACAAAGGACGTGATTGAATCCTTTGATACTTGAATCCGTTCAACCTTGGAATCCTCACAAGGAAGAACTCGTCACTCGTTCTTGAATCCTCAAAGAAGAAGTGGTGGAACTGTTTAAGAGAAAACGTGATCTTTATTAATAACTTGTGAAAACACAAATGCCAAGGGAACCTTATATAGTGGTTCGGTGGCTAGGGGGCCTTCAATGGGCAATTTATTACAAGATCCGAGTCATAAAGACGGAATCAAAACATAAAGACAGAATCAAACAAAAACGGAAACAAGTGACTCAGCACTTTAACAAAACGGGAAACAAATCAAAAACAATAAATAGAGTGGATCACGGAATCAAGGTCTGATCTCGGACTTAATGAGGTGGGGCCGCGATCGTACCTGCAATCAATGTAACGGTAAAGTACAAACGTACCTGGGCTGGTCCGATGGTTGAAGGCGTGTGGGCCGCGGCCGGCGTAGTGCTATCCGCGATCTGTGCTGTGATGGTCGCGGCCGGCGTAGGATTGTCCGCGATCTGGGCTGTGCTGGTCGCGGCCAGGACGGAGCTGGTCACGTCCTTGTAGGTGAAAATCTCTTCCTCGTCTGGCCATGGTAGTGTGAGTTGGTTCAGGTCCGTCTCGGTTAAGGGCTCGATCAGGTTGAGCAGCGTGCCGATCGAGTCGACGAACTTGTCTCGGACGGCCTTCGTCCTGCTTCGGGTGTCCAGTCCGGGATGGACGTTTGGAATGCGCCGGATGGTGATCAAGAGGTTGTGGCTGATGGCCTCATCAACAGTAATCTGGTAAATTACATATACCAAAATTCGAGTTCATAGAGTACACATAATATTGTTTGGGGTTTTAAGGGAGTGTGTTTGTGTTATAGATTAGTTTGTCGATCCAAATGTTTAAAAAAAATTGATAACAATATATTTCAAATCAAAACCAGAAACTTTATATCATTAACAGGTAGTCTTGAATCTTTAACCCCAAAGATCTAAACAAAATTATATTAAAGTTGTAGGAGCGGAAGAATCTCATATCAACAATTTCACTCAAAATAAATATATAAAATTTGAAATTATTATAGTTATATTGATATAGGAAAATATGAGAGATTTAAAAAGTAGAGTTTTTTTCTTTTTTCCCATTTGAAAGTTGATAAAAAATTGCGACATGTAGTTGTAAGGCTGTTGTGATTTTGGGAGGCACGTAATATTAATAAAGACGACAAGCTCATGAATATCTCTATATGAATCCTCGATGAAAATATATTGTAGATTTCTCACGGTTTATGTATAACAAACTTATTAATTTTTTTTTATCAGACCAACTTATTAATTTAGAAGATAATCTTTATTACATTTTCTTATGATGATTATACAAAACTTCATTCATGTAATCATCTGAAATAAGAAACAATTTATATTATCACCAGTTTCAAAGTAATTCAAACCTTCACTCCAAACTATATGACTTAAATATAATAACAAAACAAAAAAAAACTCGTCTGTAGAGCAGACTATCAGCTAGTATATATATGAAAAAATTATTTGTACTGCTCTATTTTAGAAAGTAATTATACATAATGCCCTCTTTATGCTTTGTTTATGGGAAATGCCCTTTTTCACTTAATTGTTGATTGTATAAAGACTTTAAACTCCCTGACCAATTATTTACTCTATCTCGTGATTCTACTTCCAAAACCCCAAACAAGCAAACACTAACTTCTTCTAAATCCAGTTATCTTCTAAACCATGATTTGGGTTTTTAAGCTGAAGCTTATCAACTTCTTCTAAATCCAGTTTTCTTCTCAAATTCAAACCATACATTGTTAAAATCGGACACAGGCGTCTCCCCTTTTCGCGAAGCTTTCCCACTTATTCTAAATCGTCTTTTTTTTCCCAATTCAAACCATACATCGTCTAAATCAGACACAGACGACTCCCTTTTTCGCGAAGCTTTCTTACTTTTTCTAAATCATCTTTTCTTCCCCAATTTAAACCCTACATGCTCTTAATCGGACATCGAGAACTCCCTCTTCGCAATCCAAACTCCCATACTTCGCCCAATCCGTCTATCTCTTAAACACCTGCAAATAGGAAACAAACTGGTATGTGAAGATCCTACTCTGCAATTATCGAACTCACTTTTGATTCAACTGTGGTTTTCGATTTTATGTTTTTTTAGTGGAAGGTGTTGTCAATACAAAGACATGGACAAAGTTCCAATTTTACATTAAAGTATTTAAGTCCCAATTTATGAAACACGAATGGACAAAGTTCAATGTCAATATAAACACATGAACATAAGTTCTAATTGTGCCAATTTTATTAATTGGACATGGACATCTATCGTAGATACTATTTTAAATTCTCAAATATAAAGACATGGACAACGAGTTCAATTTTAATATAAAGACATGTACATAAGTCCCAATAGTGCCCAGTTCTGTCATATTTGAATTTATAAAGACAAAGACAAATGTGGTATTCGAATCCAAAATTTAATTCAGTATGAAGACATGGACACATGTCCATGGTAGTTATATATGAATATAAATGCAAGTCACAAGTTAAACTATGAAGACAAGGACACTCCTGCTATTATATACGACAACTCAATTTCACTATGAAGACATAGACAAAGTTAAATATCAAAACAAAGACATGGAAATTTGTCGTATTTACAATTTTAAATTCTCATATATAAAGACATGGACAACGAGTTCACTTTTAATTAAAGACATGTACATAAGTCCAAATTGTGTCATGTTTGTTCAACTCCTCTTTGTTATTGTGTTGGTTATAAAGACATAGACAAATGTTGTATTCAAATCAAACTATCAAGACAAGGACACTCCTGCTATTACATGTCCATGGTAGTATTATAAATAAAAGTCACAAGTCAAACTGTGAAGACAAGGACACTCCTGCTATTATATGAAGACAAGGACGAATGTTAATATCTTTAATTAAAGACACGTACATAAGTCCAAATTATGCCCACTTTGATCAACTCCTTGTTGTTATTGTGTCGGTTATAAAGACAAAGACCAATGTGGTATTCAAATCAAACTATGAAGACAAAATACAAAATGTAGACATGGACATATCTCAATGTAAATGTAAAGACATGGACCAAATCTGTAGAACGTGGACCGGATCTTTTATGTGAAATGTAGGAATAAAGACATGGACCAACCCTTCACATAGTAATAGACATAATTCAATGTTAATGTAAAGAGATAGACCAAATTTTTGTACTTTGTGGATAGATATAACGATAGACATGGACTTTATCTTATTTTAGTCAATAATATTCATGAGCAAAGACATGAACTATAAAACATATCAAGACATGGACAAGAAAACAAGACTAGACAAGGACAACGAAAACATCATGAGACATTGACAAGAAGACATCACGAGAAATGGACAAAAAAACATCAACACGAGACATGGACATGTGATGACAGAAACCAAACCCTGAATTATATCGTTGTCCTTGTCTTCAAATCAGAAACCAAACCCTCTTTCACGTACAACCCCTCTTTCAGATCGAAAACCAAAACCCTATTTTCAGACCACAAACCATCTCTCAGATTGAAAACCAAAACCTCAAAGACAAACACTAATTTCTGAAATCCCTTTCACATGGACATGCCAAACCCTTTAATGTGGAAAATCGAATCCGAGAGAAGAAAGGGTTTTACAAAGTGAAAAATTATCACAAACTGTAAGAAAATTTAAAAATATGAGAAGAAAGGGTTTTACAGAGAGAAGAAACCAAATTTACCTTATCCCGATGAAGAAACCAAAATTTCAATGACTCTTAACCCTCGTTTCTTGAAGATTTTACTGGGAGAAGAAGATGAAAGGATTGAAGATTTTACAGAGAGAAGAGAAGGTCTCGCCTTTTACAAAGAGAAGAAGATGAAAAGCTTCGAAACCTTTTTACTTGAGAAGTGAGAAACGTACTGACTGAGGCAGTACGAGGGGCAGCAGACTTCTTGTAATTTCTTTTTGTTTTAAAAGTTATTTTAGTCTTTCTGAAACACAAAGAGAACATTCTGATAAAGGTTGCAAAAAAAGAGCATTTCTCACAAATAGTTTTTCAAATTAGGTTTTTGAGATGAATTTCTCTGTATATATTCTCCTTTTCTTTCTTGTCTCCACTATTATGAACAAAACCAAGGTTACAAGGTACATAAACTGATTGAATTATGGAGATTCCGTGAAATTTACATCTGAAAAATAGAGGTACAAAAAACCTGCGGAAAATAGTGAATCTCTAGATACTAAAACCCCTAAAGAATGAAACGTATAGAAAACAAAACCAAAAATATTTTAAAAGAATTAAAAAGGACAAGACTTGAAAAAAGAAAATCTGACCCGGAACAAATAAGTCAACACAAACAAATGACAAAACTTTATACAGTGATTTGGTGAATCTCACAATTGAAGAACCTGGAATTTGAACCAGAAATAAATAATTTGCCAAAATGGATCAAATTTTGTCCATTCAATTATTAAGAAAATTAAATTCAAAATCCATAAACTCAAGATTCAAACAAACATATAAATTCTTTTATTCAATCATAAACACAGATAACAGACAGCACTTAAAGACTTGGTCAACCACACATAGTTTTAGTCAAACACATAGATGCGTAATTATATAAGCTTCAACAGACAGAGATATGAAACAGTAACATTAAGGGCAATTTTGGTTCTGACCAGGACCACCGTAGAAAAAATGAACCCCCCAAGTAGTTCCAACATCTCCTTCCTTAAGGTTGTAACATTTATTATTGGTAACAGTTGGAAAGATTCCCACAGGATCCTTTGGAGTAGTATTTGTCTCATCAAATATCATAATGTTTCTGAAATAGCTCGCTTTCTTAAACCCTTCCTCTGCAAAATGTCCACTTCCCATATCAGTAGTTGTGTGTTTTCCATCGGTCTTCAAGTTCACAATTTCACCTCCCCATTGAACCTTCGTAGCTCCATCTTTGAGAGAAGTGAACAAGCTGTCAGGCCAGTACCCGACATACTCTTCATTGATTTGTAGCCAATAGTTTTCATGATCCTATATAATCGTCACTAATTATTCCTTTTAGATGCAGAAAAGTCAAAACATGTAATCTCATACATCATTTTATAACCAATCAAATGCCCTCACTTTCCCCACTCTATTTTGTTAAGTATTTATTACTAAAACCTCCACTGTTTTTGGACAAAAAACATCCAATCCGATCCATAAACCAAATCATAAAAATTTTAGTACTTTGGGTTGGTGTCAAACTTTGGTGGAAAAACTATAGATGTGGACTTTTAACGAATGATATTTTCCCAAATTTCTATGCTACCTTTTTAGTTTTCGTAAATTTATGCTTTATTTTCTTAAGAAATTTGTTAAAGTAACTATGTTTTTGTTTATCTTGAAAGCTAACTTTTTCCATGTGACAAACATTTATATACATATTAGAATCTAAAACTTTCAATTTTTTTATAACACTAAAAACTTGCATATCCAATTTAGGAATTATTATTAAAATAATCTATCACTTATATAAAAAATACAACTCAAATAACCTATGATCAGTCCAACCGTTTGTTCTTTGGGAGGTGAAATATTGATTTTTTTGTCATTAATTAAATTGACGATAATTATCCATAATCTAAAGTTTTCAAACCCCATGCAATATGCTAATATCATATTGAGTTCAACTCTCTAAAGTCAAATTCCTTAACAACTTGAATCAAAAACACTTCTTCAAATAACCAATTAGAAAAATCAGAAACGAATCTTTTCAGAAATTAAGAACTTGCAGAAGAAAAGAAAAGACGAAGACAATGTTACCTTGCGTATTTGCATGGAGACCTCGTGTTGATCTCCATCGTATTGAGAGACGTCATTATCGTAGCTTCCATCGACCATAACACTATTGCTTACCTGAACAAAACCTGGGCAATTCAGGTTGTAGCATGAACCTCCCATCCTTTGTTTGTAGTTATTCATCTATAACCAATAAAACAATTAGCTTTATATATATAGGGACGTTACAGATCTATAAATTTCTAGCAAATGGGAATTTTACCGTCCAATAAACGAATAATCTAAGAGTCCTGACGTTGTCGTGGTTTTGTGGATAAACCTATAAATAAGACCACAAAGGAAGTGTTAATTGCATAAAAATGAACAAAGTGTCTTTATAAGATTGAAGGATAGAAAAAAGTACAAGACCTGAAAACCAGCTTCAATAGTATTAAGAGTAGATCTATCTCCGCTTTGAGAGGAGAGCCAAGTCTGAAACAAGCTGAACTCGTCGAATCTTTGAACTTCTGGTTTCCAAAGATTTACTACAAATTTTGTCCCAAAATACTTTCCTGCTTGGGAGTTCATAATCGCGTACTAAACCGTTCCAAAAATCAAGCCTTTTAAATTATGGATAAGTCTAGCCGATCTAATTATTGATAAAAAAGAACGATATGTAAAAAGTGTACCTCATGACCCATAGATGGATCATCTTCAGGGATGCTTTGATAATTCTTTTTTCCGAAACTCTCAACCGATTTTGCTCGCAATATATCTTCTTTTTTAATTCTTCTTATAGGGACAGTATTCCTCGGACAGTACTCTCCATTCTTTTGCCACGATTGAGTGTTATGTTTTGTCTTTTTTTTGGTGTTGGTAGAATTACCTTCCAGGATGAAACTCGGTTTCATCTACACAAGAAAGTTTTCTCGTTTCAACATGATCATATACATATTTCTGTAAACTTCAGTTTTGTCAGATTGTTAAAGTTACACCAACCTGGATGGTGTGATTCTTAAGCAGAGGATTATCAAATGCTGGTTGCTTAGTTATTGGAACACAGTCAACTATGTCTCCGTCTTCACTCTGCATGAACAATTTAAACAAATTATAATATAACTAAGATCTTTGTAAAATTAAAAAAAGAAAAACTAAAAATCTTAGTTTAAACAAATAAAGTTACAAATTCTATGTCACTAATTGATATCAAAATACAAATACAAATAATATAAAGGTAAAGCCTGTTTTATAACTCAAAACCTAAAATCTATTACTTAGGGTTATACGACTACTTCGAATCAGAATTCTGTCAAATATTGATAAACATTGAACTATTTGACATAAAAAAAACATCTTTCCAAATAAAACTTAACCCTAAGTAATAGATTTTAGGTTTTGAGTTATACGACTACTTCGAATCAGAATTCTGTCAAATATTGATAAACATTGAACTATTTGACATAAAAAAAAACATCTTTCCAAATAAAACTTATTTATAAACTAAAACTATATATTTTGGTTTAGCTGGGCAGATAAATAGTTTTTATTATATAGGAACAAATAAACTAATTACAATAAAATTATTTATAAGGAGCAACTGATGAGTCCTTGATACCTTAATAGATTTAAGAGCAGGTTTGTTGAGCAGTTTCAAAAGTCTTTCAACTTTGATTTCTTGCTCATCAAGTAACTCTTTTCCATCAAGACAAGTAAACATTATCGCTGCAGTCACCATAAGAGAAATCACGAATTTAGCCACTCCCATCATTTCTTAATTATACTACTTAGCAAAAACTTTAGATATTACTCTTTAATTGGAATGCATTTTTTCATCAACTGCTCTATCGAATTTATAGTAGATGTTTGCCCATATGTTACGTTCTATAAAATTAAGAAAATTAGTGATTAATGACACATTATCATCTTGTGATAGATCTGTCAATGGTTACAAATATTCACCATGGAAAAAAGACAATGAAAACTGACTCATGACTCAAACAATATCACATTTAGTAATCGTATTATTTCATAATATGTTTTAGTACGTGCTAACGTGTTCCATACTTCTTATATTTCTCAACATAGAAAATTACTAAATATAAAAAACAATCTTATATATTATTAGAGGAATGATTCTTATTAAAAAACTTACGTGACAATATCACATTTGATGTGTTTTAAGAGAGGATTATCACATTTGATGTGTTTTAAGAGAGGATTATCGAAGAAATAGAAAAGTTATTGTGTTACTTGTC
>OVAX01000791.1:47450-64071 GCA_900406405.1 Lepidium africanum | reverse complement strand
AAGACTCAATACTCTTTTAACTTGCTTATCCTATGGAATGCAATCGGCTATAGAACTCAGTGAAGTCAAGCCGGAAGAAAAGAAACTTGAGATCTACTTGTTGCAGCGGCAAAAGAGACAGGAATCCATCGAGTGACGATGTGTATTCCTTTGCAATATTGTCCATATCTTGACTCATGCTTTGGAGAAATTCTCCAGCACGCTGTGTTAAGCCCTTCCTACCCTCACTGATCCATGAACCTGGCTCTTGAGTTTTGTTTCTTTCTCGTCCAGATTCTTTAGATCTGCAATAAATCAGTTGTTATTAGAAACCAATTTGTCACCCTCAAAACGGAGGACTATGTTTGAGCAAGAGTTTAAAGTCTACTTTTGTTTGAATCTAAGATAGTTTTCAAGACAAAACTCACCTTATTTGCAACTCGTGAATTCCTTCATACAAACGATCTGCATGACTCCTGAACCGTAATATCAGCTCAAAGAGGACGAAAAGTGATTCACGTATGGTCTGCGACTGTTCACCCAGAAGAGATTTTCCGACGATGGAGTTGAGGTACTTCTCATGTGCTGCCAAGAGATCATCCAGGTCTTTAGCAGCTTCCATTTCTTTTGAGAAAAGAGACCATGACACTTCCAAAACCTCAAACATAATGTAATACTGAAAGTTAGTAACAAAATGGTTCATTTCATTCCAAAGGACCTGGCACCGCCTCAAGGCTGAAAGCAGTTGCAACTTCACTGAACTTTGGAGCTTAACGAATGAATTAGAAGTGATGCAATTTGGTTTCATGGTCTTCCAAATTCCGATAAGAGCATGCTCTACCCTTTTCAACTTCCAAAGAAAATTGAACACTCTCAGGTACTTGGACAAAACAGACTCAGTAAACACGGTATCTAATGGAACCCTTGCCTCGTATTCCAATGAGAATACATCCCAGCCTCTGTCTCCACTGCCATGAGGCATCATCTTTACCCTCAATCTGTCTAACATGTCACGGTCATCGTACTGCGCATTAGATGCACGAATAGCAGTCTCAAGAAACCCAGCTAGCTCAAATGAACTAATATTATTGGCTGGCTCAGACAGTTTAGGTCCTACGATATCCATCAAGTACTGGACAAAATCACCTTGACCAAGAAGTAGATAACGCTTAATCGCAAGACAATGGTCCTTAAATTTATATCTTTTATATAGTACATCCAACAGATGCTTGTCAATTCTCTTTGCTGCCTCGGTAACAAGATGTTCAAGAGCATCTGTCTCACCATATCCTAGACCTCCTCGCCTAGTCGTTGTCCCAGAGGCAGCTGCTGCTTCTGAAGCTGCATCAGCCCACCCATGATCATCACAGCAAACACGAAGAAAGTTTATAGATTTCCCAGTTCTCAGAATTTTCTGAGCTAGACTTGGTGAAATAAAAGAAGGAAGCATCCCTGGGTGGAGCTTGTAACCTTCTCTCCAAAGCAAATCGACTTTAACAGGCTGACCTACGATAAAGAATTCACCAAAAGTATCTTCCAACTCCCCTTCTAGAACCCAACTTCTCACCATTTCAAACAGCGGAGAGCACACACATCGAAGCAAATTCATCATAAACTCATGAACAAGCGGATCACCGTGCTGTGCGTGCAAATGGATAGCACCAGCCATTGCCCCGCCTCTCAAAACCTTACACTTGTCAACCAAAACAGCCATCAGTCTCATTTTCACCATGGGCTCCGCAAACCATACAGACAACCTCCTCAAGGAAAGGTAATTGTTTGAGCTGGCTGATTCAGAAACCAAAGGAATAGGATTCATGGCCTGCGCTTCAAGCACAGCCAACAACTTATAATAATCAGAGAGCTCATCTTGCAATGCCGCACAAAATGCTTGCCCAACAGTTCCCACTTCTTCAGCTGGAAACCGATCCATACTCTCAGTTATAAACGTCTTAACCTTTCTAAACAACCAGCCAAGCTCCGAGAGCATACGGACCATGATCCTTGTAGCTCGAGGCACCTTAACAGAATCCTGCACCGCATAACCATCTATTTGGCTGTTAAATTTCACATATTTCCCATCAATTCCTTGGCAAGCGTACAAAACATCTCTCACCAGAACCTCCTCCGTCACTTCATTCTCTTCCTTAACCAAAGTAGCATACTCTCTAAACGCAATATCCCGCAAATTATCAGGGTCTTTACTAACCAAAAGAACACCATTACTCCAATCGTTCTTCTTAGCCTCTCCACCGCGCAAAGCGGTATCACCAAGCCCCAAATTGGGTAACAAAACGGGCGATTCAAGGCCATTTATAGCCGATTTACGATCCTCAGATACGATTTTAAGCAAATAAAGGAGAGCCCATTTATTGTTGACACTACCTGGACCAGTCTTGGAAGCAAACTTGGTGTAGAGATCAGCAAAAGCAAGAGCGTCAGAGGACTTACCCTGAGTAGCGAGACGACGTTTAAGAGACTCAGCGATGGCAGTAGCGTCAGGGACAATGGAGGGATTAAGACGGCTAGAGAGAATGCGAAAGGCATAACGAAGGGTTTTAAGGAAGGCGGGAGAATTGGGATCGAGATTAGGGGTTTGAGGGTTTTGGGAAAGAAGGCGAAGAACAAGCTCTTGTACTAGATCTGCAGCTTTCTGCTGATCGTCGTCTTCCATTAAATCACACTTTTGCTTTCTCTTCTTCGATTTTCAACTTTTGATATTATCCTCTTTGTCTCTCTTTTTTCGAATTTGATTTTTGAAATCGAAACGAATTTGCAGAGTGGGCGAGATGACTGCGAAGTGAGTATACAGTAGAGATGGGCTCGTTTGGACTTTCAGACTCCTAGGCGGGCAAAATAATATATGTTGAAATCCAAATATATTGGGTAAGATCATTTAATTCCAAAAAAAAAAATTTATATAAGTCCAAAAATTATATAAATCTGCAAATTTTGCATTTTTACATTTTTTTTTCACTCAAACTACTTTGAATTTTTATTTTTTCAACCCAATTTATAATTTATTAAAACTACTCGGGGTAAAAAGAATTTAATAAAGTTTACAAAAGGTTTACACTAGTAGTCTTTTAATATTGTGGTCTAGAAAATCTAATAATGATTCAAAAGACAAAAATAAAGAGAGAAAGCTGGCTAACCATCACCATCTTGGGAACTTATTGTGATATGTAGCAAACTCCATCTCAAGTCATTGTAGGTTGATCATGCTCACATTGCCACTTTGTATTCATTATTTCAAATAGATTCATTTTGTATTCAATAACAAGAATATCATTTTAAGACACAACATTTCGTTAATAACCCCACAAAAAGGAAACAAAATTAGGCAGTGTATCAGTTTATTATACTTTTGACTATTTAATTGTGATCTTTTTTTCATTTTTGCCAACCAATTGAGATCTATAATTCTTTTGTACACACTCAAAAATGTAGACATTTCAGTTCTATACTTAGTTAATAACTCTAATTTTTCTTTTCTGTTCTATAATTTTCGGGCTATAATTAGTAAATTGAAAAGCCAATAACATTAAGGTTTAATTGCTTCAAAGGCAAGCGAGTTTGTAGTCATAAAAACACCCTTGTGCAAATCAACCAACTGATTAGTGATTCCTAATGATAATTATGCTTTTTCTTTAAGTGCCGCTTCTTCTATGTCATTACTCTCTCTCTCTCTCGACGATGCTACATTGAGGTATCCAAGTTAAAGCCTTCCAAGTCCCTTGCATCTTCAACAACCTCGTCCTCAAAACTTCATCCTCAGAGTCTCAGACATATATGGATAGCCACATCTTTCTTACTTCTTCATCTGTTACAAGCAAGCCTCAGTTACAAATATACGGGAACAATACCGGACAATTCTTCGAGGTCCAAGTATAAATGGTATGCAGATGGGGAAACAATTATTAGGAATGAGCATAGTATCCTATGGTTAGTCTTAACTGTTTAACTAGTATCCTTAAGGCATATCACAGAGTCTCTGTTGTGCAAACTAGTTCTTTGAATCTTCTAATCTGCATCTTACAAGGGACATCTTTTATTTTTCATAATCAATAGCCAATTTCAACATGAAGCTTAGATGCTTGAGGAACTTTAAATCTCCAGGTACATAAAACTTGGCATATGAAAAGGAATCAAACACACAAAGATCCAGATTTTATTTGCTAAGAAATCAGAATTAAGATTACATAAACCCACAGGACCTGCATCGTGAAGATATCTACTACATTAAAAAAAAAAAGCAGATCATGAAAACAAATCGTAATCAAAACTCAATACTTAGTAAACTTTGAAACTGTTTCTCATCAAATTCATTATCTTTTAACTGAAAAATCCACTAAATCAGGCATCGAGTTATACATAAAAATTTCAGAGTAACAAGCTTAAGATCAGCAATTCAATTCAGACCTGATTAATTCGTCTTTGGATCAGGCATAGGGAACAATCCACCAGCACCAGCACTACCTCTCGGAGGAGAAAACCCTAAGAATTTCTGAAGATTAGTCCTTATGCTGATAGAACAAAGCAGATAAAGGAAAGGCATAGAACAATCCGTGGAATCATCTCCTTTCAATCCCCTATGACTCATCTTCCTCACAATCGTAATCGGATAAAACGGAAGCTTCGCAACAACTTTCCCTTCGAAAATCGAGTTCAACAATCCAAACACAACAAATAGAACAAGAGCAACAACAGCACCGGATTTAAACTTGAAGAGAGACAGATCCCGGCTCGATTCCTTTAAGCTAGTTTCAACGCGATCTATCTTCTTAGTCTTCGATTTCTTACTAGTTATTTTCGAGGAAGTATTATCCGTCTTCATTGTTTCCAGCTTTTTGGAGGCTTTGTCAATGGAAGATTTAAGGGATTTGTAAGAACTTGTGCGATAAATTAGGATCCATGAGATTGCTTCACAGACTAACGCCGTGCAGAAGGAGATTCCAACAACGGTGAGACTATCGGCATACTTAAAAGAAGCGAAGAGTGGAATCGTAGTCGCCATTGCGAAGCTGATCTTCCTCTCTATCAGCTCTTCTTCTTCTCTATCAGAGATTCGATACAGTCGAATTGTGTAGTTTTCTTTTTTCCTTACTGATATAAAGAGAGTCCACTTTAATAAAATGTTTATAAAACCCATACAGAGACAGAGCTAAAGGCCCAATAACTCAAAGCCCAAACTTTAAAGCCCACTTAAGTGAAACAAGTCAAAGTCTTTTTTTTTTTTTTCTCTTTTTTTCGGTTTTAAGGAGAACCAAGGTTGCATTGCATGTAACATACAGTTCGTCATAATAATATTGTTGTCTTACTTTTCAGTCTTGTAAGATTTGATACAAAAATAGTTGTTCACGATTTTGATTCAAATTTTCATATTCTTATAGAAAAAACTCGTTCTACTGAACTTAGGTTTTTAGGTGGACTCAATCGGGCGCTACTAGAATATCGCCCGCATAATTAATATTTTTGATTACAAAAATTAATATCAGATAGAAACATAAGTGCTTATTTCATAACATAGATAATAAAATGAATAGAAGATTTTCTAAAAAGACATAATAATAATTATTTTGTAATACATAGTAAATAGTACATATATATATATATATATAAACTCTAAATTTATTATGTTACACCCAAAAGTAGATGTGTAAAAACGTGAACCAAATTAAAATGTGAAGTGGGACATCCTTTTTATTGGACTATATTTAGGTAATATATATTATTTTGGTATCATTGTCTATATTTTCAATTTCATTTACTATATATAAAAGGCTTTGAATTTATGTGGGACATGAAATTTCGTTTATTTATGACAAAACGTTACGTTTGTAATTTGTACAACAGAAGTTAGATTGAAATTAAAATTGTCATAGAACAATACATGTACCCACCACAGTCTTTTCTCACATCACGCATCAATAATTGTATTGTATTTCAACTAGGATCTTATGCATATTTACAAAGAAAACATAGGTGGCTTTTTTGAGTCCATAACTTAATCATATATTTTTCGATATTTTTTAGGATATTTAGAAAATTATAACTATTTAGGCGGATGTCAATCTCTTGTCAGAAACTAAGTGTTGTTATAAACTGAATAGAGGAGTTAATTGTTACATCAAAATTCGTGAAACTATCAACATTTATTTAGTTTGTCTTATCATTTAGAGCCAAAAAATGTAAATATGGTTAAGTTCAAACTTAGTGGTAGTTTGGACCATTGGGACCCCTTAGTGATTTGATTAAGATTTGAGATTTAATGTTATTTGGCGTGTCCATTTCAGAACCAACCAAATATGTTCATATCAAATATGTGTTGCCAACACAGTTTAATTTTAATTGGCAGCTTTCAGAAAATTTTAGAATATTAAAGGTCAAAATAGTAACTTAAGAAATTAAATATGTCCATTATTAGTGGATGTACGTACCAAATTGCTAGTTTAATAAAAAAGAAATTGAGTAACTTAGTTCTTCAATTATGAGGCATATATATATATATATATATATATATATATATTCGCCATCAAAAATTTTGTTGGCTATTCTAGCTCATTTAGGTGTATGGAGATTTCGATCTTCAGGTTTAAGATTACTTTCTAGCGAAAAACATGTTGTTGCTTAAATGATCTTTCTTTTGTGTATATTTTGTCTCTTTTAATTTTGAAAAAATTAACAAATATAACCTACTTTATTTTACGTGTATTATTAGGATAACCGTTTTTTTTTAAAAAATTATTTAGATAACTTTTTTTTTTAAAATATACTCATTTTGTCCTATACTTAAAAAATAAAAATATTCATCAGTCGAATCACGTTCTCTGTCTCAATTTCTCCAGATTCAAAATTTTTTTTCTCTGTTCTAGTTTAAATTCTGATTTATATTAGAATTGAAAGTGATTCAACAATCTACTGCATATTCAGGTTAGTTTTTACTTAATTTAGGTTATTCTCAAACAAAATTTGAATTTTTTCTTTGAATTTTCGATTCCCAGCACTTACAATCATGTCTGAATCCCCTGTTGTCGATTTTCTGGAAATTTTTGCAAAACCAGTTGATCGATCGATCTGATCAACGACCGATCGATCTGTTTAATTTTTTCTTAGAAGTAGACTGATCGGTCTAAGGTTGGACCGATCAGGTAGGTTTTAGTTGTCATGTTAATGAGATCAATTTTTTTTCAGACTTAATTAGATCAATCGATTTACGTATAAACACAAGCTTTCATGTCAATTACGTCCGTGAACAGACTAAACGAGACCGATCGATCTCTATACAGATCGATCCATTCAATTTACGTATTATTTGTTAACAGATCTAACAGCATCGATCGGTTAGTATAGAGATCGATTAATCTTATATGTTCAAGTATACAATTTGGTCACAGAACAAACGAGATCGATCGATCTCATCATGGATCGATCGATCTCTTCTTATCTGAAACAACATCATAACGTGAGAGTCAAAGATCGATTGATCCATGATGAGATTGATCGATCTCGTTTGTTTAGTGACCAAATTGTATACTTGAACGACATAATTAATTAGATGGTTGCCTTTCGTTTGCATTAGTATTTGTGGTAAAAAGAGAAAAAAAAACGATTAAGAAACTATCTTAAAGATTAGAGATGAGTAACATTACAACTAGTGTTTGGGAAAGCATAGAAAAACATAGTTATCTCATTGTCTAAAAACTAAAAGAAGTAACAAACAACGCGATAGATAGTAGTCTGAAGATGCTAGAAATATTAAGCAAAGGAATTACTGGATCAATCGATCTCGTTTAATTTGTAGGAAAAAGACGATGAAAATTAATGAGACCGATCGGTCCCTTTAAAATGTGAAAAAAACGAACCTCTAAACAACAAAAATCGTCAGGTTTGAAAAAAAAACGGTGCAGACGTGCAGGAAGTTTGCCAAATTTCCGGTAGACTTGCAGGAAATTCTTTTTGTATACCAAGAATATTTCTATTCTTGAAAATCTTATTCAAATCTTTCCAAATTATCTACAAACATTAATTTTAAAAAGAAAACTTACAATTCCTTTTCTTTTTAAAAATGGAAAAGAGTATATTGGTAATTAATTACTGTCGAGAAAAAAGTAGGTTATAAAAGTAATTTAAAAAAAAAGTAGGTTATTTAAGTAATATATAAAATAAAGTGGGTTATCATAGCAAATTTTCTTCTTTAATTTTTCTCTTTTAAAGGAAGCTTAGTTTCTGGGAATCGTTATGTTATTTGATGAATGTTTGTTTTATCGTTGTATTCCACCAATATTATTAATCATATCCGATGATAGGGAACAATCATTGATCATTGGATGTGTTGATGGTTTTTTTTTTGCGTTACAACATTCATCATTCAGTCACTACAAGAAATAGAGTCGGATTCTCACAGCTAAATCGATCAGAAACGGTTGGAAAAGAGGCTTTTTCGACTGGTTTTGGGTCGTCAATTTCAGATGGTCGGAAATTGAAATTCCGTCAATAACAGTCAGAAATTTTTGATCGTTTCCAACCACAAGAAAACTCGATCAGAAACGGTTAAAAATAATTCTGGTCACAACCAGTTACAAAATTTCCAACCGTTTCCGAGCAGATTTGTTTTTGTTTAAAAAAACTTAATTTCGGAAATTTTTTAAATATATTAAATATATCTGAATTTCAGTTTCGAATATATTATTATTATTAAAAAGTGTAATTTATATACAAAATAAATGAAAATTTTCTAATATATATGCAAAAAAAAAAATCTAATATATATACAAAAAAATCTAATATATATATACAAATTAAAAAAATCGAATATATATAAAAAATATCAATAAAATTTTAATCTATATGCAAAATAAACTAAAATCAAATTCTAATATATATACACACAATAATCGAAAAACTAAATAAAAAATCAAACAATTTCCAAAAAATATCCAAAAATCTTAACATTTTTGACTCAGAAATCTCTAAAATCACTAAGCAATCAAATCTAAAAATAGATTCATAAACAATCCGCCAAAAATTAAACAATCTAACCAAGTTCTCAACCCAGATTTAAAGATATAAGAATATGAAAACTCTATTGTAAAGAAATAATATGCTATTGAGATTGAAATCGAAAACTTACTTAGTTTTAAGTGTTTGGGATAATTGGAAAGAAGATTGGCCGGTTGGAACTTGAAATCGCCGAAAATTTAGAGAAATCACCGTGAAAGTTTGAAAAAATTAGTTTTTCGCGTCCGAGAAGACAAAGAGATGAGTTTATATGATTTTAGATGACTTGTTGGAAACAAAAATAAGGCCACGTGCTTGAGTTTAAGCGGAAATTCAACCGGTGCAAAATATTTTAGGAAAGCAAATATATTTATTCTGGTCGTCCAACCGTTTCCGACCGATATCTTTTTTTTCAATTTTTTACCATAAATTAGATACAATTAGAAAAAAATCGAAACTGTTGGGAAACGGTTGAAAATTTCCACTGTTTATGACCGACTTAGATTTTTTTCAATCTTCTTACAATAATATCTTTTTAATAAGAATAAAAAAATCTAATCCCATCAAAACAGTTGGAAAGTTCAGGTCCGTTGGAAACGGTTGGAAATTTCTAATCGGTTCCAACCGTCTTTTTTTTCTTTTCGTCAAAACTAGTCAATTTCCGGTTGGAAATCCGGTCGGAATCCAACTAGTTTTCTTGTAGTGAGTTAATAACTTATTTTCTAGACACAAGGTAAATGTTCAATGTTTATCAAGTGGTGACTTTAAAATAGAATTCGAAGATTTTAAATTGTCTTAATAAATTGCAAAGGTTATGTTTTTCTCCTTTTTCCATTTTTTGGTGTAAAAAAAGTCTTTGAAAATTTGTAGAGAAAAATTGTTTCACAATTGCCAAAATAAAGAGTGTATATATGTATCACGTTAGGGTCAAACTCAAGAAAGAGGTGCACTCTCGTCTTTGAAGTTGGAAGGCTGGAGTTTTATAGACGGTTAAGACTTGTTTGTCTTTGTCTTCGCAAATTGTTATGCCTAATGTCTCACCAATTGAAAGAATTGGAACATATGTGAATCCTGAAAAATTAAACGAACTAATTAGTGATCCAGAAACTGTGAGATCTTTTTTTACTATCTTGTAGCAAGTTTACTGAACACAGTGAAAGTTGAATGAACGGATTGAATAGCTACTTTTACGTTGTATATCTATGTGTTTGCTCTCTGTTCTTTTTATTTAAAGGGTAAGGTAAGTAGATCTCTGATATAAATTTGAAATTAACTGATTACTTTGCGTTTCAGGTAGTGATCGATGTGCGAAATATGTACGAGACTAGAATTGAGAAGTTTAAAGGAGCTGTGGATCCATGTACAACAGCTTTTAGAAATTTTCCATCTTGGGTGGAAAGTCAATTTGCATTGAAGCAAGAAGGCAATGAAACGCCAACAAAGGTGGTCAAAGAGGAAGCTGAAAAATCGAAGACACTGCCACGTATTGTTATGTACTGCACTGGAGGAATCATATGTGAGAAAGCTTGAAGCAACATACAAGAAATCTGTATTATATAAATGTGTATATATATATATATAACTTTTGAGATATGAATGCGTCTGAGAGATACATTTAAAATGTTTAATCCAATAAGTCATTTACTACTCATTTGAACGTTTTCATGAGTTCGTACCAAATAGTTTAGAATGCCTTGAGATTATTATTGATAGCTAAGAATTATATATAAGTTACAAGAGACTTGATTAACAAGTATATGATATTAACATAACTAAATATATGGAAAATATCATTTTCCAATACTCCCCCTCAAGTTGGAGTGTGGAGATCAAGAACACCCAACTTGGACCAAAGATACTTGAACTGATCACGACTGAGAGCCTTAGTAAAGATGTCTGCTAGTTGCTCTCGAGTAGAAATGTAAGAAACAACATAAAAAAGACAATCACCTTCAATATGCTTTGTACGCTCATGAAAAACAGAGTTTGCGGAAATATGAAGTGCAGCTTGGCTGTCATAAAAAAGCTTCATTGGTTGAGAATGTGTAACACCAAGAAACTGGAGTACCTCTTTGAGCCAAAACAATTCTTGATAGGTCATTGCCAAAGCTCGATATTCAACTTCTACTGATGAAAGAGATACACGAGATTGCTTCTTAGTTTTCCAAGAGAGAGGTGAATCACCGAGCATAACCATATAGCCAGTCAAATATTTTCGAGTTGTCGGACATGTGTTGAAGTCGGAGTCACAATAGGCGTTGATCTGTAAAGATGCTTGAGACAATAAGACAATACCTTGACCTGGAGAAGATTTTAAATAACGTACTAACCGCAAAGCCGCGGCCCAATGATCATCTAGAGGGACTTGCATAAACTGAGCCAAGATATTCACCGTGTAACTAATTTCTGGTTTTGTGCGAGTGAGATAAACAAGCCTACCAACAAGATGTCGATACCGAGCTAGATCCGAGTAAGGCGCACTTGTTAAGTTTGCAAACAAGAGGCGGATCAGCAGGAAGAAAACCAGGCGGAGGCTTCATATAGATATCTTCATCAAGATCACCATGAAGAAAGACATTATGAACATCCATCTGATGGAGTTCCTAGTTTTTAATCGCAGCAACAATGAGAAGAGTACGAACAGTTTGTATTTTCACGACAGGCGTAAACGTATCCGAGAAGTCAACACCTTCTTCCTGATGATTACCACGAGCAACAAGATGAGCCTTATACAGTTCAAGAGTCCCATCAGAGTTGAATTTAAGTCGAAATACCCACTTGGAACCAAGAGAATTAAAACCCGGCGGTAAAGATGTAAGAGTCCAAGGGTTGTTTAATTCTAGAGCATCAATTTCCTTTCTCATGGCTTCACGCCATTCTAGGATCTTGACTGCCTCTTTGTAGGTGACCGGTTCATCCACCAAAGTAACAGTTGCGAGAAAACGCTGATGCGAAGAACTAAACTTGTCACATGAGATAAAATCACTAATCAGATAGAAACATGTACTTGAAGATACTGGGGAGGAATCCGGTTTGAGAGAGACGAGGGTTTTATCACATTGAGCAGCATATGTAACATATGGAGCAAGAAGGGCTGATGGTGTTCTTTGTCTTGTACTACAACGAAGTGGTTCTGTCCCAAGAGTCATATTTTCGGTGTCAAGAACACTATCAGCGGGTGTGTCCGAGACTACGGGTGAACATGAACCAGAACATGTGCTATTTGTATCCTCACGAGACAACGAAGCTGGTGTAGGTTCCATAGAACTCCCCCTGTCAATCAGCAGAGAAGTAAGATGAAGCAGAGGTAAATCCGAGTCAAGAGATACAACCGCCGGAGAAGAAACATGTTTAAGAGGTGGCGTATTCAGTGACTTGTATGGGAAAACATTCTCTTGAAAATGACATCTCTAGAGACAAAGAAATCATCTTTTTCGTGATCATATGCTCGCCACCCCTTTTGGTTGGAAGGATAACCCATGAATATACATCCTCGTCCGCATTCTTGAAACTTATCATGACTAGACGAATGACGCTTAGCAAAAAAAAGAGAACCAAATACACGCAGCTGATCATACAATGGAGGAGAAGAGTGAAGAACCTTATACGGAGCTAAACCATTAAGGACCGGAGTAGGCGTCCAATTTATCAAGTAGGCTGCAGTAAGAATGCTCTCTCCTTAAAATTTGGTTGAAAGATCAGGTTGGAAAAGGAGAGAACGAGCCACATTAAGTATGTGACGATGCTTGTGTTCTACTCATCCGTTTTGTTGTGGTGTGTAGAGGCAAGATGTCTGATGCAAAATTCCATTATCTCGAAAATAAGAATGAAGAGTAGTAAACTCAGAGTTGTTGTCACTTCGTACAATTTTGACTATTTTTCCGAATTGACAACGAGCCATAGCAATGACGGATGTGTTCAGCCACCTCACTCTTGGCGAGCAGAAGGTATGTCCAAACAGAGCGAGAGTGATCTTCAACTATAGTCAAAAAATAGTGTGCGCCATTAGTAGCGAGTTTGTAAGGTCCCCAAACGTCACAGTGAATTAAACTAAAAGAAGCATCTGCTTTATTATTGCTTTCTAAAAATACTGAACGAGTTTGCTTGGCTTGAATACAAACGTCACAAGAATTTGAATTGCTACTAGTATCAAAATCACCTAAAACAGAACTTAATGTAGATAGAACTTTCATGGAAGGATGACCCAAACGTTGGTGCCAAAGATGCTTGCTCATTTTCTGAACTCGATGAACACTAGTCGAGACATGTCCACAAAAGTGATAAACCCCGTCCTTCTCTTCACCTGCTCCAATCAGCATCTTTGAAGTGTGGTCATGTATAAGACAAACCTTGTCAGTAAACATTGTAAAACAAGACATCTTCGGAGTAGGCGAGCTAAAGAGATGAAAGTGTAAGAAAAGTCAGGGACAAAAAGAACTCTGTGAAGAGTAATATGTTCTCCCAGATTCATGGTTCCTTCCTTAGTAGCATATGTATGTTTCCCATTGGGAAGAACTATAATGCTTCGTGGTATTTTTCGAATATCCACAAGTAAATCATGGTCTCCAGTCATATGATGGGAGGCACCAGAATCAAGTAAGAAATCTACACAAGAGTGCTTACCGAAGAGTTTGTCTGTGGTAGTAGTATAATCTGATTTTAACAGATTCACAATACGAGACTAAGTTTCATTGCTAACACCCAAAATTTCAGATTCATCACCACCTGACTAAGCATTGTTAGCACGAGCTGTGGAGTTTTGGTTGCGTCCCTTGCCACGGTTTGAACCACGTCCACGCCCACAATTGTTATCAGACCGAGAAGAACCAAGAGAATCACCATATTTTTCGGTCCACCAGTCCGGTAAGCCATGCTTCTTAAAACAAGTGTCGACAGAGTGATTTTTCCATCTGCAGTAAGTACAAGGACCTTGGTTCACACGAGTTCCTGCAGATATAACATTCATTCCACTTTTCACTGTAGAACCCACAACATCAACACGTTCTTGTCTGCTTCGTGCCACTGTGACGTGTCGTTCCTCAGCCATAATTTTGGAGTATATATGATCCAATGTAAGATCTAAATCACGGTTGAGTCTGCTAAGAATATTGGAGCGAGTAGCGCCAAAACGAGAAGCATCAAGTCCCATGAGAAATTGATGAATTCTCTCATGATCACGACGCTTAATATGCTTCACCATCTAAAGACAAGCAGCGGAAATGCAACAGCAGGGAATTAAGGGTTCATAATCATCAAGATCATCCCACATAGCTTTGAGTTTGCCAAAGTAATCAGCAACATCGGAGCCTCCTTGAACACAACCAACAGTTTCTGACTTGATTAACCCGAGCAGCATTCCCAATAGAGTAACGGTTTCGGATAGTGTCCCACAATACTTTTCCGTTTTCGTTGAAAGAAATCGCCTTTTGAACTTTGGAATCGAGACTTGCATACAGCCAACCTACGATCATGGAGTTGGTTTGAGTCCAACGAGAGTAGTCAGTATAAGAGATAGACGGCTGTGTGAGAGTTCCATCATCAAAGCCGAGTTTGTTCTTTGCCCGGAGGTTATTCCTAGCAAGTTTAGCCCACTTTTCGTAGTTTTCTCCGGTCAGAAGCATGGAGGTGAAAGCATTTCCTGGTTGATCGGAAGCATTTAAGTGGTATGGAGAAGAAGTAATTTGAGTCTCGCTCAAGAGAGGATGAGTCTCAACCATTGTAGAATCACGAGGTAGAAGAAGAGATGATTAAGGTAGTTAAGAGACCTAAAAAAAACGATGTTCTTAGGGATGTAAAAAAAAAGGGCATAAATTAGAAATTAGGGTTTTAGATTTTTTGTTTGGCTCTGATACCATGTCAAATAGTTTAGAATGCCTTGAGATTATTATTGATAACTAAGAATTATATATAAGTTATGATATTAACATAACTAAACATATGGAAATTATCCTTTTCCCAATAGTTCGAAGCAACATACAAGAGTTCTGTATTTAATATCCATGAACTGTTACTATTATACGATAGATATCTATGAGGATTACTATCATTGGTTAAATTTTTCAAAAAAAAACTATTAAAGAGAAGAAAATAAGAACTAGAGAAAATAC
Organism: Lepidium africanum; assembly: GCA_900406405.1. Taxonomy (NCBI): domain Eukaryota; kingdom Viridiplantae; phylum Streptophyta; class Magnoliopsida; order Brassicales; family Brassicaceae; genus Lepidium; species Lepidium africanum. The sequence goes on along the minus strand of OVAX01000791.1, from coordinate 48,985 downwards.
ATAAAACTAGAGGCGTAGATCCAAACTCATGTGGTCCGATACATTGGTCTTGGTCTCGCAAAACATACCATCCTTACTCCTACCATCACCGACATAGCTCGAGGGCTTAGCCTGATGATCACCGATGAACAAAGGCAATCTATTGTAAGATAAAATATTATCACGATCAAATCTTGGTGATGAGTAATACCTACGCCAAATCCCTAATCTCGCGTCATTGATTTGGGAAGCTTCAAAGTTAAACTGATCCTCAAAAAACCTAGAAGCAGAACCATGGTCTTGGTAACGATGGAACGAAGTAGTTGCCTTTGAATGGAGATTATAGCGTTTAGTTTGTTGACGTTCTCTCTTGTGAGCATTTTGGTGACCTCCTAAGGCTTGTGAAGTAGGGAAGTTCCTAAAACAATAGTGACATTTGAATCTCTTGTCTTTGTTACTATCACACATGTTGCTTTCATTCTTCTCTTTAGGCTCATCAGATTCTTCATGAGAAGTTCCAAACTCGAAACCAAAGAGACGAATGGGTATTTCCTTAGAGTTGATGTTCATGAAATCATGAGTCTTCATGTTAATGTAATGGTTGGTGATGAATAATAAGTTTGGAGACTAAGTAGAGAGAAGAGAGAAAACTTGTTGAGACATGTGTTTTGATAGTAGTTGGCTATAAAGAGCTAAGTAAAGGAACAGTTTGGCTTCTTATGTCTAGACTCTAGATACTTCAACTTAAGGTAGTAAATTTTGCAACTTGCAAGTACGGTCCCTTCTATATAGTTGTTGCATTTAATCCCTAATGTGGTATGTACATAAATAAATGACTTTGAATTTGGGCACATTTTATTTTTTGGGTAAGTATGCATTCATTTATTTGTTCCTACTTTCTAAAAACATTTTATTCAATGTGCTATGAATCGACAAGATCTCATTCATATCTAAAATTTCCTAAGCCTTTAATAATATTATTTAAGACGCGAATCAAACTCTAGTGTAGATGATACCAAAAACATCAATTAACCATTTTACCAAAAACAATTCTCTATATTTATAAAGTAGTTATATCTCTCTATATAATCTTTTTAACTGAAATTTAATTCATGGTAATTATGTTACTCTGATCATGTATATAAGATCTTATCGATCTAATATGTTAAAAAAATTAAAAATAAATAATCCCTTTGATGATTTTCCTGCGGGCCTAACTACTAGCAGTGATATGTCATGTCGATGTTTTATGAAGAGGTTTAGTACAATTATCTAACTTGATGTCATAATTTCTTTTCAAGATTTTTGTTTCTATTGTAAATAGGGACAGCTTATATTATATAATGTTTTTGATGTTATGTGAGACTTATAGCTTAAATCTTCCTCGCGATCTACGTACATTCTTTTTCTTATGATCATTTTAGAACAACAATTAATTAAGAATATTCCTTCTATCAAATTCTTTCTGTTGCTCCGTCTAATTAAAGCCTCTTTACATAAGAAATTAATTATTGAGTACTTAACACTATCTAGAAACCAAAAAAAAAAAAAAAAAA
>OVAX01000791.1:35063-47436 GCA_900406405.1 Lepidium africanum | reverse complement strand
AAAAAAAAAAAAAAAAAAACAAAACAACCATGAATTAACATATAGTACAAGTTCAGGTGGATCCCTTTAATTAAATGTTAGTTAGAAGATGAAATTTATTATGCTACATCTATGTTTCCTCATATCCACGATTCTGCTTTTATTTTTGAGTACAAAAGGAAAATGAAGATGCAAATTCTTTGACCTAACATAGTTTTCTCAGTTTGCACATGAAAAGTGAACATAGCCAGAGAGGAGGAGCTGATCAGTCACGGGATTGGCAACGTAAGCAATTGCAGAGGAAGCCAAAACCTTGAGCTAGTAGTGTTTGCCTTGCTTCATATCCCATACTTGCATCTATATAACATATTCGAAGCTCTTCACCTGCAAATATGCATGGTGTTGTTTACTATCATTCAAATGAACTGCCCACAAGATTGAGATTTCTGCTAATTAGATATCTCTGTGTAACGAATAAAGAAAGCCAAACCTTCTTCAACATCGCGTAGTGTGGTCAATCTTGCATCTGCATTCTGAAACCACATTATATGCGCATTGGGATCTGTGGAAATTCAAACAAGTCATCACTTTCTTTTTTCATTCAATAGGTGAATTATTGTGTGGCCTGTTATTACATTTTGTACTGCATAATAGATATGACTCCACAGGTTTCAGAAAAAATCAGGTAAATAATGACATTGATTTGAACTATCAAGATCATATTATCCAAAGAAAAGCAAACAAGGAAAGACATTAGTCCAAGGACTAAAGAGATGAGAACAAAGATTCAAATTCCTGAATTAACTCAAATCAAAGGATGATATTAACTTCCAACAATTAGCGGTATAAGTAACCAGCAGATAAATCAATACAAGTGAATATTATTACCACAGTCATGATTGTAGAAGGATGGCAACATATAAACTGCATGGCCAACTGCACCTTCACCTTCAACAGAGGCTGCAGCTAGTGAAAGAAGGTCTTCACCACATGAGCCTCCAACCAAATCAATACGAAATGCATTGATACGAATCCGGGCGAGAATAGCTGTATACCATTGTTTCGTAAGAACTTTTCATATGTTAAGTAATGTCACTAGCAAAGAGATGATAAAAGTCAGATCGCTCAAGATAGAATGGATTTGATGTAAGAAATAGCTTCAAGGATACAAGCAACATCGTCATCCTTGAAATTTGCCTTCCTGAAGGCATTCCAGAGCAAACCATAACCGTCTTCTATCTGAAACAATAACAAGCCAGTGAGTTGAGTGTCCGGGCAACATACCACTTTATGGAGCCAAGGAATTCAACTTGGAGATTTTTATCCCGGTGTTTTTTTAACTTAAAAAATTCGTCTTCTATTACTCACCTTAGAAATCATCGCAGAAGTTAAAGCAGCAGATTGAAGTATGTCAAGACAGTCTGCGGACAGAGCACCTGATATTATCATACAAGACAACCTCTTCACCATAAGCGGGTACTTGAAATTGTGCGTCCTTAACACAAAGATAGTAGAGTATAGTCATCATCATCAATGCCAATACAAAGATTTTAATAGTAGTGTGTGTTTTCTTATTCGACTCTTTACCAGAAGAAAGATTTGAGTAACCATATCATATCCTTCCACAGAGGCAAAATGGACTACCAGATTTCGCAAGGTATGACTTCCTTAGGTTTCTTTATAACCATTGAAACTACTATAGAAACAAGAAAGTAGTAGACTATGCGAGATTCTCCCAACGAAGAACTGACATCAATAACAGATTCATGTGCATAAAACAAGAGCAACTCCAAGAGCTTGATGATATTCACATACCGTAAAGACAAACACTTCAATCTGCGCACATATGTAAAAGCGAAGAAACCAGTAAACACGGTTGAAGGTCATACCTACAATAATCAACAAAACTTGACCAATCTGCTCTTGTTTCGACATCATAAAAACCCTGTACACCATCGAAAACATATATATCAAGAACTCGAAGTACACTGATATGATTCATGTTTAGATGACAAAAAAAAATGATGTATTTTTCCATTGAAGCATTTCATCGTACAGCTGGTAAGCAATACTCACACAGGGACAACACGAAGCCAAACCAATTGAGGAAGCAAACGAATAACATGAAAGGGAATCATAGAGCATATAAATTATAATTATATTAGATACCATAATAAAACGACCTTTGCGTTTTCGTGGCACTCTTGACTGCAAAACGAGACTCCACGATCATGAATTTTAGCAGAACCCATGAGTTTCTTAAGGCAAAGATAGCAAACAGAGTCAAGCGAAAGAAAAGAAGGGCAAGCTACGACGGGTTTGGCCGTGTGTATGAGATCACCAGCACCAATTCTACGCGTTGCGAAAACAGCTCGACCCGCTGACTCGGTGAGTCCGACTCGAATCGGTGGTGGCCCGGTTTGAAAATCGCCATTTCGATCCGACGAAGCAGAAGAAGAGAAATCCAGAGAAACAAAGGGCTTATTCAGATATTGCATAGGTTTAAGGCGCGAGAGACAACGGCTATAACGATCTAAACCAAATCGCGACATTTTTGTTTTGTAACTCAAAATTCTCTTTGCTTTCACTATAACGACTATGAATTCGGAACATTATATAATTCCAACATGTTCTCACAAAGTTTTGATTGTAACAAAAAACACCCTTTTACAATTTTGGTCTATTTAGTTAAGTGTAACGTTTAATATTACAACAATATTTGACTTTCTCTTTATCAAAAAAAAAAACAATATTTGACTCTCAATAAGCTGTATTGGTACTCTCCGACGCTACCAGGTTACATAGAAAGTTCAGCGGAATTCACTGTTTTTATCTGGTCAGATTTAGTACTTGATCTAATTTCCTGCTTTTCTAAGTTTTCTCAATACATTTGGGCTTCCTTACTATTTTGTTGATAGTTTATGGTTCAGCGAATTATATTATGACCGCTTTTGCTTCCTTTATTTAGGCTTTGCTTCCGGTGTTTCTCCATTGTAACCGGTTTTCCTTTGTGTTTTTGGTCTTTGTAGTCAACAAAGTTTGTAGCCATTATTGGCTCTAAGTGCTTATAAAGTATTTGCTGTAATCCAGATGTTGAGCTTTTAGCACCTTTTATAATTATTCAGAAGAATGAAAAAAAGACTCTCAATAAGCTGAAAATTGTTTATGACAGTCTTGGCTATGGTTAATTGTGACAATTTTTAATTTGACAAAAACACCCTTTTACTATGAAGTACGAACATTATATAATTCCAAAATGGCCTCACAAGTTTTTAATTGTGACAAAAAGCACCCTTTTACAATTTTGGTTCTATTTAGTTAAGTGTAACGTTTCATATTACAACAATATATTGCTCTCATCTAATAAGTTGGCAATTGTTTATGACAGTCTTGGTGATGGTTAAAATCCATCTTCATCTCCTTAGGAGGAATAAAACAATCGACAGACAAACCGGGCACATCGAATGCAACATCGTCTATGGTCCATCTCTCTTCCATTCGAGTCACTGTGATTCCTCCCTTTAGAGTTTCTCCAAATCTTGAGATTAACACATCGGTTCGACCTGAGTGTGCAATCACTACTTCACTGCCTTCGATCGCTCTATAATCTTCCATCCATGACGACATTGATGTCTCCCAGTATGTTGGAAGAGTTCCTGGTATCTGTATCCTACAAAACCAATATTACACGGTCGTCACTAGACCTGAGCATAAATATCGAAACCCAAAACCGAATACAAACTTAACCGAAAAAGTTATTCGGTTTGGTTTTGATTTTTGACAAAATAAAAAACCGTTATTTACAATTTTCATCTTATAGTTTTTAACGGAGAACCACAATAATCAAAATGGAACCAAAACTAATTTGTACTAACTAATAAATTATTGTAATTATTGTTCGGTCTTTTTTGTCACTTGGTTACTGCTATAATAATAATTTTGGTTACTTAACCTTTTGTTACCAAAATTATTTCGGATCTAATCCAGTTCCTATTTTAAGTGCTCACTCGAAACCGAAACCAAGAAAAACCAACTAAATTTTAGTTAATACCTATATGGTTACTTTATTTCCAGAAACAAAAGAACCGATCCAAACATAACCGAAAAACCGGATGCCCATAACTAGTCGTCATGAACCTTATCCAAATCAAAACTGAATTAACCATGTATTTGGATTTGTACCTGGTTAAAGACGAGTCTTCTAGGCAAACTAAGAGGCCACTTTTCTGGCTAAAGTAACCAAATGCAACATGTTTAATCATCTCAGCTGTAGAGTCACTACGTCTTGATAAATCCATTTGGTCTGTTGATAACTTGAGAATGAAACAATCTTTTCCATTGATTTCTTTCTCTCCAACAAATTGTGCCGAGGAAAAAACTGATGATATTGTTAGTGGATCCAACCCCTGATTGTGTATTCAAACAGACAATCTCCATTAATAGACATATATACATTTATCCTTAGCAATCTACATAGTTCACATAATGTAATCATATATAAATTTCCAACAAAGTGTAATCATGTTGCCCTTTCAGACGATGATATCTTACTTTCAAATTCAAATATAGATTCAAGATTTGTAATCATGGTGTCCATTTAGACCACGATGTGGACCACGAGCATAGAAAAATGGCATTACATGAATAAGAGCAAACATATGCCGTGTTTGTTTGGTGTAAAAGTCATATCTTAAGACTGATAAGAGAGAGACTTATAATATATTAGAGATGGAGTTTATTATTAGAATATATGATTGTTAATTATGATTTGCGTACCATGAAAGGGGACCATTAACATATATTATTTTATCCTTAAAAATCTAATAATAATTGTATAAAGTTTGGAATTAAACTAAGATCAACTTTGAATCTTTCTTCCAACCTTTAAAATCCAGTTTTCTAAACGAGTGATAAAGTCGATTTGTTGCACGTGATTAAGGCGAAAAGTGAAATCTCATGACAAAGCTCAAAAAGCAATTCACAAAGTAAAAATGTCAGATGAAACACTATCTTCTTCTTTCTCTTAAAGCAAGTTAAGATTCCCCAAATTATGTGTTCTAATTTAGCTTTCAGTTCAATATTTTGGGTTTGATTGGTGACTTAGTTTATATGTAAAGCAAAAAATGAGCAATTGAATAAAAAGTCAATTTAAAACGGACAGTTAAACTAGTAATACACCCAAAGATAATCTGTTGAATTAGGGGTTAAACATTAATAAATTGCCAATACTTACTTCAACACAAATTTCCAAACATTCATTTCAACCGCTAATTTCAAACAGTTACTTTAGTAGCAAAATAATGGACTACTAATGCAACTGCTCATTTTATGCTACCAATCAAACCTTTTAAGTATTGAAAAATTATCGTTGAACTTTTTCTTTATAATAAGGAACGTATACTTACTTGTAGAGCTCGTCGTAAAGGTCGTATTGCACCTTTAGCAGCATGATCACCGAGCCATGGTGTATAACGCCAAGCAATGTCTCCATCACTTCCGGCTGAAATCTTGTGACCACCACCAACTAGCTCGATGAGCCATTTATCTGGTAACATTTGCCACATGACGAAGCAACCCTTATGAGACACAGACGATGCACTACTACTACTAGCAGCAGCTGATGAGCCTGTGATTTCATCAACCATAGTCATTGTAATTTTTCCAGTCACGAAAGTGTTTTTGATTCCAACTGCTAGCTTCTTGCATCCTGTTGCTGCTGCAAATTGTTGTATTATGTATTGTGCTGATGATGACACCTTCAATAATCATAATCATTATGGATTAGTATCATTTAATTATTGTGGATCTCTTTCTTTTGTGCAGATCATGTAATTTTACTATGTACAAAATGAAATAAGTAAAAGAATATATGATTCAGATCTGAAGAACTAGACGCTCATGATAGACGAATTATTTAAGGTCTTCTGGAATTATGTATAGATCTCATGATAGACTTTTGCGTTGACTTTTTTTTAAAATACCAAAATGTACGTATATTTTGCCTCATGCTTATATACACCAAGTTGTTCAATATATATATATATATATATACATGATGTAGAATTTTGTTTTGTTGACATTGACTTATATAATTTCCACACAGTTCTCACATATAAAATGAAATCTTTGAAATAAGAAGTGGAAGCTATATATATATATATATACAAAATATCTAGCTTGTCAAAGGAATCCACGTAGCAATACATTTTCTTAGTAGCTCAACTACATAGGTTCTAAAGAAAAAATAAACATAACTATTTTAGTTTTTATCTTCTAAGATCATATATAGAAATGGAAAATATATGTGAAAACTAATTTGAAACTATTTATGCGAGATGATATAGTTAATGATTATGACATCAGAGTTCGACTTCATCTATTATATGTGGCAAATTAAAGAGAGTTTTAGAAATTTTAAGTTATGAATCGAGTATTTTTAGTTCAATTGTTGACAAAAATAACTTTTTATTTATTGTGAACTAAGAGGCCAGTTTTGAAACGGTATATACATTTGTATGCCTATATAATATAAATACATATATCATGTCTAAAAATTCATTATTTAGTTGAGAAATACAATATACATAAAACCATAAATATGGGGTCAACTGTGGTTCATGAACAAAAAAACTGTCTACAAGTAATGGATAAAAAGTTAAAAACTTCAATGTCAGATCAATAGTTCTTACCATTAAAAGCATGTCCGATCGAAAAACGTTTGATGTAATTAATACCAAAGATGACGACATGAGTAATAAATAATATACTATCTCAGATGCAAAAATAAAAGGAATATCGTAAATTAATCCAATTCACTAGACCCACTTTGATATTTAAGCTTAGTTGTATATAAAAACTAGGGATCAAAATATACGTATAAATATATACATACAACGTATAAATACTGTACCTGTTGAAGAGAGATTTTAGAGAGAGGAGGAACAGGGAAGAGAGGACATCCCATAACACTTAGAAGAAGCTTCATGTCTGGTTTTTTGTGATAAACTATGAATTGTAGTTGTGTCTTTAACCATTTCTTCCATGATTTTGATCTTGTTGATCTTCTTCCTTTATTGTCTTCTTGTTCTTCTTCATCCACTGGTTCTTCCATTAATGGAGCTAATCTCTGCATTTTTCTTCTCTTTTTTTTTTTCTCTCTCTCTTTTTTTTGTTTTGTTTGGGATTCTTTGTTTCTTCTCTCTCACTTTGTGCTTACGCAGCTTATAGACTTAGTGCGTTTTGTTCACCTTTCGTTTTCTTTGTTTGTTAATTATTTGTTATTTTTCTCATTCTCTCTCTCTTTTATATTGGCTTAGGTCGTCACCATCTTTCTTTCCTCTATTTTCTTTTTGAGATTTTCTTTTTTAATAATCAAAAATTCATAAACCAAAACTAAAAGACTGATCCATAAGAAAAGACGAATCCATAACACATGTAAAGCACACAATATTCTTATTATTTTAAAATTATTCACAGTAGCCAACCATAGTTAAAGATCACAATAAAATAAACTATTCAGTAAACTATATTATTTTTCAAAACTAAAATTTTAAAATATTACTTTTTCTTAATAATTTGGGTACTCCAATTTAACAGAAACATCGTAAGCATTATAAACACAAGAAATTCTAGACTAATCAGAATAATTTTCTTCTAAGTCGGTTCAACAAATCTATAAGTCATTATACTATGAAATTCAACTAATTTCAGGAATATGAGAGTTATGTGAATACTCTAATGTCATGTATGAATGTCATTTTAATGTCTACATGCATTCAAACCCGAATTAATATATTACTAGCTTCCTAAATCTCAGGACTACCACTAGACATAGTTTTACTCTAATTCAGTGAAGTGAAAAGAAAATAGTTTTTACTTACAAAATATAATTCAACAAGTGTAGCCTCACTTGAGCAAGTGGCCTCGACTTGGAGTGTGATCTAATATAAAAAGTTCACTGAATTTGATAAAAGTGAATGAAACGGTTGAAAATTTTAAAATTTAGTGAAACATAGTAATGAAAAATCAAAGGTTGGTCAGGTGAAGATGAAAGTAAAAGGGACGCAATGAGAGGTGACTTGTCCACGTCGTTTTATCCGGTTAAGTCTTTTTTTTTATGAGACCTTCTTAGAAAACTTTTAGTTTATTGTTCGACGGTCATCTCACAAATGTGACAAAAAGAAGATGAAGATGAAGCATAACTTGGTATAATCAATACTATTGATGATGACATAAGTTTAACCTAATCTTTATTAGTTCCAAGTTAGATGATGATGAAGAGTTGAATCACAAGATAAGGAAACATATAATGCCCATAAATTAGGTTTGTATTTTGTATAACAATTTATTTTATAAAAGAGAACGAAGCTAATTTGGTGATAAAGAGTTTATAAAGAAAAATTATAGAAAGTGTTCTAGTATTACAGGACAAAAAAAATTAGTTTTATTAAACTAATGTTCTAGACATCAAAAACAATGAAAAGTAAATTTATTTGCAAATGCCTAAAATTATGGATGTATGGAAGGAAGACTGACTACTCATTTATTTATGTCTGGTATAATATTCAGGATTTCCGAACAGTTTATTATCTTTGTTACTTCTGAAATGTAGAGAAAATTGAGGCATGATATTACCCAGGAAATAACAGTGTGAAAACAGACTTCTCTTAATTTCTCGTTGTTGGAGGTGGGTCTCATCCAAGTAGTCTGTCCATGTGGTTTCGACAGGCTCATTACAACTCCAAATCAACTCGATACGAGCTGAGGGTTGAATTCATCCATCTCTCTAGAACTCTTAAATTTTTGTATTATTTTTGCTACCTAAATCCGAGGGTCCAAATCCACACTTATAATCTCTACTCTACCAAAATCAATACACAATGTGCTAATCTCGTCACAAACAGTCGTGCTTGTATACTAATTATGTTTGCATCTAAAGGAGAATTTAACAGTTATCATAAGTAGAATTCATGTATTTAAGTCCAAGAAAGTATTCTTATGCTAATTCAGTCTCACCTTCCAGAATTCGAAAATAGAACAAGAAAACTTTTATAAACCAATAACTTGACTAACGCCATGAACTCTTGTCAATATCTTGACTTCAATAAGCACATCACCAACCATCACTGATCCCACATCCATAAATTTGTGATACATAAACCTATTACATGGGCATAAGAGGAATCCCAACTGAACTGTCAAATCGAAATTAACGGTTCTGGTTAACATCTTGGTTTGACTTGAACCAAAATCTATCTGTCCTAAACCATAGGTTTAAATATAACCAACTTACTAAACCCGTTACCTTTTGAGTACAGGACTTTCTCAAAAAGCCCATTATAGTCGAAGCCCAAGACTAAGCCCAAGCCAAAGCCCAATTTAAAGGTATACACAAATGTACCTCGCTTCTCAGTTGGTTTATCTGGTGTACGGAAACCAAAAAAAACTAAATTGGCAGAAATAAATACAAATTATCAATAATAATTTACAAAACTTTATAGCAAAATAGTTAGATTTCTCAAGGCAAAAAAAAAAAAAAAAAAGAGCAAAGAAGGCCCACGACGTCAGGTGATATATAATCGTCTAAGCAGCCACACGTTAAGGAGTTTTGTATGACAGTAGCATCGTAAGGCCTATACGTGTCGCTTTCTTAGTGGTCTGTCTCGTTTGAAAGACCCAACCTCGGAGAAATTATAAATCTGAGTCCGTGGCTTAGGAAATTACAAGAATAGCCCCTTAATTTCTTGAAAATATCATAATAATCACATATCGAAGCGGAGAAAGAGTAAGAATGAGCGATTGTATTTCCTTCTAGTCACTTTGCCTTCTCCTTTTTCTCCTCTTTGATTTTTCTCTGTATCGTCGGTCTCTTACAGTTTCTCGATCCCACCGTCAATCCTTCTCCGGCCAATGACTATGATGACTCCACCCCCCGTTGATGTAATTTCCGATTCATCATTTTCTCTCTGTCTTTCGCTAATTTGATGTTCCTCTTCCTCGCTCGTTCTGTATTCCCTCTTGAATCTGCTTCTGATTGTTTCTTTAGCTGATCGCTTTGGTTATTTTTTGGATTTGATTTGAATTTGAAGCGGTTGAACATCGTGTAGGTGTTGCGATTTCTGTTTTTGATGTCTTAGTTTAGTTATCGTGGTTTCTATAGATATGTACTTTTGGTTTTGATCACAATAGGGCGAGATTAGGGTTTTTTTCAGGGGGTTTGAATTCTTAGTTTTCCTTCATGATTGTTTGTTTATGTTTCGCAGCAGCAAGAGGATGAGGAAATGCTTGTGCCGCATTCAGATTTGGTCGACGGTCCTGCTCAGCCCATGGAAGGTAAGACTTTTTTATTTGATTCAATTTGATCCACTGCTTCTGTTTCTCGTATCCTTTTCGCTTTTGATGATTTGGAATGACTGAATTAGAGTTTCTGGATATCGGACTATAGTGTTCCGAGGGTCGGATTACAGTTCTTAGGGTTTTGTCATTTTTCCTGCTGCTTAATTTCCACCTACTGTTGATGCCTATGTAGTTACCCAACCTGAGACTGCTGCGAGTACTGTGGAGAACCAGCCAGCTGAGGATCCTCCCACTCTGAAATTCACGTGGACTATCCCAAATTTCTCTAGGCAAAACACTAGGAAGCATTACTCCGATGTATTTGTCGTTGGAGGTTACAAATGGTAAGTGGATAGATCTAGTTGTAGTGTACTCTCTTGTTGTCATTGTCTTTCCAATTTGTGGTTGACACCATTTGGATTTGCTTGTGCAGGCGCATATTAATTTTCCCAAAAGGGAACAATGTCGACCATTTGTCCATGTACTTGGATGTTTCTGATGCGCCGAGTTTGCCTTACGGTTGGAGCAGATATGCTCAGTTTAGTCTGGCTGTAGTCAATCAAATCCACACGAGATATACTATTAGAAAGGGTACATGTAATTTATATATAATGTTTAAATAGATCTTGCAATTCAGTGCCTGCATGCGCATATACTGCCTATGCAAATGAAAATTATAATTTGCAACTTTGAATGTTGGGCTGGAAGAAGGGGATCACATGTATATATTGGAGTATAATCATTGTGTTTCTATCGTAAGCCTTACCTGTAATCCCCCTGTGAAAATTAAACATGCCTGTTATGCCGCCTTCCCTACTTCTCTATGAGACCGAAATATTTATTTGGCATTTGGTGAACTTGGTACTCTCATAATGTAGCTGTAAGTGACCTGTGCTGATATAATTTTCACTCATTATGATTTCTATGTGTGGTGCAGAGACGCAACATCAATTCAATGCAAGAGAAAGTGATTGGGGATTTACATCATTCATGCCCCTCAGCGAACTCTATGATCCTAGTAGAGGATATTTAGTGAATGATACCGTTTTGGTTGAAGCTGAAGTCGCTGTACGGAAGGTCCTTGATTACTGGTCATATGACTCTAAAAAGGAGACTGGTTTTGTTGGACTCAAGAACCAAGGCGCTACTTGTTACATGAATTCTCTCCTACAGACATTATACCACATACCTTACTTCAGAAAGGTTAAACATATTTTTGTTTATTTTCCTTAGTTTGTTAAATCCTGCGGTTCCTACAAAAATCTGAAACGCATGTTGCATGTTGGAGACAACTGAATTTTGCATGTTGCTGTAGGCTGTATACCACATGCCAACAACTGAGAATGATGCGCCTACAGCTAGTATACCTTTGGCTCTCCAAAGTTTGTTTTACAAGCTCCAGTATAACGACACTAGTGTTGCAACAAAAGAATTGACAAAGTCGTTTGGCTGGGATACATATGATTCTTTCATGCAACATGATGTCCAAGAACTCAATCGGGTTCTCTGTGAAAAGCTTGAGGACAAAATGAAGGTATTTTTTCTTTTGCTTGTAGGCCATGATTCGTTCTCAGTTGTTTCTTATTTTGAACTTTTTTTTTCTCTCTATAGGGAACTGTTGTGGAAGGAACAATTCAACAGCTATTTGAGGGTCATCATATGAATTATATTGAGTGCATAAATGTAGATTACAAATCTACACGGAAAGAATCATTTTACGGTATAGTATTGTCCAATTGCACTCTGCTGTCTTTTCTGTCTCGGCAACTTTAATCTCATGTTATTATCTTATGGCAGACCTTCAGCTGGATGTTAAAGGCTGCAAGGATGTTTATGCTTCTTTTGACAAGTATGTTGAAGTTGAACGTCTTGAAGGAGACAACAAATATCATGCAGAAGGACATGGTTTACAGGTTGCTTGTTCTCTCTTTTACATTTTACATTTTACGTTTTACATTTTACATTTTACGTTTTACATTTTACGTTTTACATTTTACGTTTTACATTTTACATTTTACATTTTACATTTTACATTTTACATTTTACATTTTACATTTTA
>OVAX01000791.1:0-35040 GCA_900406405.1 Lepidium africanum | reverse complement strand
ACATTTTACATTTTACATTTTACATTTTACATTTTACATTTTACATTTTACATTTTACATTCTGGAGATGGTTAAGTTATTTATTACGGGCATATTTGTGGATTTAGCAAATAAAATAAAATAAAGCAACTTGTTTTTCTTCTATTCTGCATATCAAAGGTGTGGATAGTTCATAACATGAGCTAAGAGATCTTGTGGAACTTTCAAAACTAATATTGTCTTTTAAGCCAAGTTAACCACCAGCCTGACTATTATCATTACAAACGCAGTACCCTTATCTGGTCTTATTCTCGTGGAACTTGATGTCTATTGTTACAGGATGCAAAAAAAGGTGTTCTTTTCATTGATTTTCCACCAGTTCTTCAACTCCAGCTCAAGAGGTTTGAATACGACTTTATGAGGGACACCATGGTGAAGGTTAGTGCTTATGCTTAGGAAGTGAATATGTGGTTGGATTGTACTTCCTGGTTTGGTGGTGCCCTGATTAGTGAATGCTGATGTAGCTTTTCTTGATAGATAAATGATCGGTATGAATTTCCTCTTCAACTGGATCTTGATAGAGAAAATGGAAAGTATTTATCCCCTGATGCTGACAGGAGTGTCCGTAACCTTTACACACTTCACAGGTATATTTTATCTTTTGAAACAAATGTAGTAGATTCCGTAGGAACTTGTATTCACAGATTAGATTCAATGTAAAATGCAATGGTTGATTAATATGGTTTGCTGTCTCGCCATTTAGCTTTCTTGGGGTTATCTGTTAGGTCTTCTCATGGAATCTGCTTTATGTAGCTTAGATTTACACTTATACGTGCACAACTAATTGGTATCTTATGAGTGCAAGATATATGAACAGCTTATCTTTTTGGTTGCTGTACATTCCTGCTTGACCTGCTTGTTGTTTGTCTGCAGTGTCTTAGTTCATAGTGGAGGAGTACATGGTGGGCACTATTACGCTTTTATAAGGCCTACACTCTCAGATCAGTGGTATGCATCTTTCTATTATCAAAATAACATGCTTGAACAAGTTTCATATTCTGGAGTTAGGAATGTATGTTGTCTGTGCATTTCTCTTAGGCCTTTCTTTTCCTCAAAAACTAGTGTAACTTCTAATGTTCAGGTATAAATTTGATGATGAACGAGTAACCAAGGAAGATTTGAAAAGGGCATTGGAGGAGCAATATGGTGGTGAAGAAGAGGTTACATTTTCTTGCTACATTATGTATGATTTTCACCCTATTCTATTTCTGCTTGCCTGACATAGTTGCTTGGTGTCTTTTCAGCTACCACAGACTAATCCTGGTTTCAATAACCCGCCTTTCAAATTCACGAAGTACTCGAATGCGTACATGCTTGTATATATCCGGGAAAGCGACAAAGATAAAATAATTTGCGACGTTGATGAGAAAGATATTGCAGAACATTTAAGGGTAAAATGCTTTCGTGTATTTTACCAGAAATTATTTGCGTCTTGGTTTTACCTGATCAGCTTATCACATTTTGACAGGTGAGGCTGAAGAAAGAACAGGAAGAAAAGGAAGATAAAAGAAGATACAAAGCACAAGCTCATTTATTTACTATCATTAAGGTTTGTTTTTCCTATTTCATTGAGCCTGATAATATATTTTCAACTATTTTAGATTGTAATTTTGGTACTGTTGATACTAATATAATCTTTGTTAACATAAAAGGTTGCAAGAGATGAAGACCTTAAGGAACAAATTGGGAAGGATATATATTTTGATCTTGTTGATCATGACAAAGTTCGTAGTTTCCGGATCCAGAAACAGACACCATTTCAACAATTTAAGGTAGTCGCCTGAGTATCTTTTAATTTTGTTTTCCAAAAAGAAAATAACTTACATCTATGAGATAAATCGGTTATGTAATAACTTCTTTCATGGTAACTTCATTCCAATCTGAAGATGAAGAAAAGTTGATCTGGATTTCATGAGAATATTGAAATTGTTGCTAACTAAAAAAATTTAATATGTAAACTTACCAATCCTTGACTTTCAATTTTATGCTGATATAGGAGGAGGTAGCCAAAGAATTTGGTGTACCTGTTCAGTTACAGAGGTTCTGGATATGGGCAAAACGACAAAACCATACCTATCGTCCCAATCGCCCCCTTACTCCTCAGGAGGAATTACAACCGGTAGTTTCATCCTTCTTAATGCTATTCATGCACGTAGTTTGCTTTTATAGAATCTGATAATCCGCAACCTCTTTATTTCCTATAATTATCCGAATTCTGCGGTTTCAAGTTTTTTTGATCCTGTTGCTTGGAGCCTGTTATTTCGCTTGTATTTCAGAATTCCCTAGTAGCACAGGTTTCTCTGTTTTTTACAAATGAATTAGCCTTGTTGATGCGGCACACTTTATATTTATAACTTGGTAATATGTAAGATTCCTTTACTAATAACCTTATGTGCATCAGTTACAAATGTGTTTATTTTTTAAAAATGGGTTTTGTAGGTTGGACAAATAAGAGAAGCATCTAACAAGGCAAACACTGCAGAACTAAAGCTGTTCTTGGAAGTAGAGCACCTGGTAATAGCCTCCTGGTTGCAAATCTAATTGTTAAGCCTTTATCGTTGAAAGAAAAACAGAAGCTAATTGATCAACAGGAAAGATGGGCTAAAATTTTCTTACTAATTCTTGAAATTCAGGATTTACGTCCTATTCCTCCTCCTGAAAAATCAAAAGAAGATATACTTCTTTTCTTTAAGCTCTATGATCCCGAGAAGGCAGTATTAAGGTAATATAGTTTTTCACCTCTCAGTATGCACTCTGAGTTCTATATAAATTAACCACAAGTGTTGCACAAATTGTTCTACAAGAAGAGATCTTTTTTCATTCTGTTTTTGTTATCAGAAAAATATACCTCGTTTTCTTTTGTTATATATATTTTAAGAGTTGGTTAAATTTTTCTTTTTGTGCTACCAGCTACGCTGGAAGACTGATGGTGAAAAGTTCTAGTAAGCCTATGGATATAACTGGAAAACTGAATGAAATGGTTGGCTTTGCTCCTGATGAAGAAATAGAACTTTTTGAGGTTTGTTGCTGCCGGTGCCTGTCATTTTTCTTATGATCTTATAATTATTGATTATATTATTTGACATTTTGGGGGGGTTATTTACAGGAAATCAAGTTTGAACCTTGCGTTATGTGCGAACACTTGGACAAGAAAACTTCATTCAGATTGTGTCAAGTAATGTTCCACTTGCATCTACTGTTTTTTTTTTCTGTCTCATTTTTTGTTGGTGACATGAAGTGTTTTGCTTTCAGATTGAAGATGGAGATATCATTTGCTTTCAGAAACCTGTTGTTAACAAGGAGATTGAATGCCGCTACCCAGCTGTGCCTTCGTTTCTTGAATATGTCCAGAATAGACAGGTATATTTCTACTAAGCACTGTTTCGTTAAGCTAAGCTTGGTAAGTTAGGCTCAAAATAGATCACTTAGCGATGAGATTTCTTTGAAATGGAAAACAAGTGTTATAAATTAGGCTGCGCAGGTAGAGTGGTCTCCTGCAGCAGCTCAAACTTAACTTTTTATATTATATATGTGCCACAAGTGCCTAATATTTTGTTAGAATCACAGCATAGCTGATTTTTAACTAATTCGTTCTATTGTACTGGTATGCAAGTATCCCTTACTCTCATTGTTCAAGTCTTCAGAGTGAATTAGAGGATGTTTTGTGAAATCATTTCCAGCTGGCATGATTTGTTTGTTGATTAACATTTTCGGTTTGTAATTTTGTAGCTGGTCCGGTTTCGTGCTCTGGAAAAACCTAAAGAAGATGAGTTCGTTCTGGAGTTGTAAGTACCACTGTGGACAAATTTGTTTCAAGCCTATATCAGTAGAACTTCATAACTCTTTTATTTTTAGGTCAAAGTTGCACACTTATGACGA
The DNA here is from genome assembly GCA_900406405.1 of Lepidium africanum. Classification (NCBI taxonomy): domain Eukaryota; kingdom Viridiplantae; phylum Streptophyta; class Magnoliopsida; order Brassicales; family Brassicaceae; genus Lepidium; species Lepidium africanum. The sequence goes on along the minus strand of OVAX01000791.1, from coordinate 31,122 downwards.
TGTCGTGGAAAGAGTGGCTCATAAGCTTGGTCTTGATGATCCAACCAAACTCAGGCTTACATCTCATAATTGCTATTCCCAGCAACCCAAGCCTCAGCCTATCAAATTTCGTGGAGTAGACCATTTGTCAGATATGTTAGTTCACTACAATCAGGTAATTAACGTGAAGTTCAGCGTACTTCATTTATTCGTCATGCTATACATATTGCATGTTTGCTTACTGAATGATTTTTTTTTCAGACGTCTGACATTTTGTATTATGAAGTTCTGGACATTCCTCTTCCGGAATTGCAAGGTCTTAAGACCTTAAAAGTCGCTTTCCATCATGCCACAAAAGAAGAAGTATGTGTAGATTTTTATTTGTGATTCATAGTCTTCTTTGATATATTGGATTTACTTTCAAGGCTTTCAACCATCTATATACAGGTGGTAACCCACAATATCAGACTACCTAAGCAAAGCACAGTTGGAGATGTTATCAATGAACTTAAAACAAAGGTGGGTCAATATAGTTGCAAATTCTCTGTCAAATGGCTGGTTCAGTTTTGGAAGTAGGCGTTTAGTTGTTCTTTCGATTGATCTCTGAATTGTTGCTCTCTGGCTTGTCTATAAATCACTGAGAGGACTACGTTAAATTGACATTCCACAAAAATTGAGTGCACAAAAGCTACATACAAATTATTGAGATACATCTATCTATTGCGGTCCTCCATGTTTGTTAGCATTGTTACTGAAGAAATTTCACTTTTGGACATTGGATTTTACTATAAAACTACGCATTGAATACTATGCTTGTGAATCTAAGGACTATGCTTGATACAGGTGGAGCTGTCACATCCAGATGCAGAACTGAGATTACTTGAGGTGTTTTACCACAAGATCTACAAGGTGACAAGCGACTTCTTATCTTTTAACATTGGAGTCAATGTTTTCAAGAACCTAAGATGATGACACCTTTAACAAATTTCTTGCAAAGTTTTGAAAAATAATGAAACATTAATCCGACGTGCTGATATGCCATGCAGATTTTCCCAGCAACTGAAAGAATTGAGAATATTAATGATCAGTACTGGACTTTACGAGCTGAGGAGGTATATTACTAGGCTGCACCTTCCATTTGTCTCACTGTTCATTAGTTTCGCAAAATGCAATTTGGTTTTCTATCCTAGAATGCAGTTTTGTTTTCAAACTTGGATATTAAAGTAAGTAAATGTAAAAAATTTGCAGTGGAGGAATTATAATATTCTTAGCAAACTAGATTAGAATGCTTGTGGTGACCTGTGTTTTGTGTGGGGATCAATGCACAATTTTATATGTCGTCAGGAGCTTAAAGTAGCCACTTGTATGAACTTTGGATATCCAATGCAAGTTATCCCCGGTTATAAATCCATCCGTCAGAGAGGCTGACTTATGTTTTCTGAAATCTCAGATTCCGGAAGAAGAAAAGAATATTGGTCCTAATGATCGCTTGATTCTTGTGTACCACTTTGCTAAGGAGACTGGACAAAATCAGGTAATAATCATTTATCAAGCATTTGTGTATTTAGCATTTATAGGGGTTGTAGCGTCTTGAACAGGGGCGCATGGCAAAGTGTCTTATCAGTATCATGTTTGTTTGTTGCGCAGCAAGTGCAAAACTTTGGGGAGCCGTTCTTCTTGGNAGTGCAAAACTTTGGGGAGCCGTTCTTCTTGGTAATCCATGAAGGTGAAACTCTTGAAGAAATTAAGAACCGTATCCAAAAGAAGCTTCACGTATCCGATGAGGACTTTGCCAAGGTATGCACAACTGAGTAATAACCAAAGCTAAATAAAAGAATCCGAAGGTGCTAATAGATAGATATGCTTGGCGGAAGTGGTACAATCGTTAATACTTGATTCATTATGCAGTGGAAGTTTGCGTTTATGTCAATGGGCCGCCCAGAGTACTTGCAGGACACAGATGTTGTTTACAATCGCTTTCAGGTGTGTTTACTTACTTCTTCCCCTCGAATATATCTCGAAAAACTTCAATATCTGAGAGCTAACTTCGTATCTTGTTGGGAATAAACATGGAAAACAGAGAAGAGATGTCTATGGTGCTTTTGAGCAGTACCTCGGATTGGAACATACTGACACTACTCCTAAGAGGGCTTATGCTGCGAACCAGGTAATATATTATTAGCTATTCTATTAGTTCAATTTCTTGTAACAGAAGTCGCTCTTTGATATCTACTTTGGTTTGTCCTTGTAGAACCGACACACTTATGAGAAGCCTGTGAAAATATACAATTAGCTCACAAACAAAGAAAAACAAAAACATAAAATGTCAGCGAGAGACATTGTGGCAGAAACGTTGTTGGACCAATGAGCATCGAATAGGAGTGGGAAAGAGCGAGTGTGAGGTGTGGGTGATGGATGAATGACTCTAGGAATGTTGTAGAGAATTTGGTCTTTTTGATGATAGGGTTTTTGGGTTGCGCATTGATAATAGTGTGTTTGTTTTTCATTTCCCTTTCTTTTCGTGCTTCAATACGTTGTGTTAATATGTGGAATGTGTGAGACCATTGGCACATCACATTTTCATTTTTATTTGGGAAAAAAAAATATGAAAGCCCGTCGCTTGGATTCGGGAGCACGGTTTGGCTTTCAGAGTTTATAGAATACCGAAACATTTGTAATTTTAGAGATTTGGGGTTTTAAGAATTTTTTTGATTCGGGAGATTGTATTCTTTTCATTCCCAATTGTTATAGTTTCATTTTCCGAAATTATTCATATTATAATAAAGACAGAAGCGTTCGGTTTTAGCCGACACGTGGTGGTGGGTCCCACATTTGAAGCTTCGTTAGTTTATCAAAGGTAATCACTCTTAAGCTTAACATGATGAAATTTTCCAAAAGACAAAGGATCTCATAATATATCAACTCTAAGCTCTATGCAACTCTATAAGAGACAAAACCGTCTACTGTCTCAGCCACAAGTTTCTTCATTCGCGTTAGCAGCACTGTATACGCTTTCTCCTTATGGCCTGCCATATAACCTTCATCATTTCTATGCAATGTTTTCTTGTGGATGTGAATATGAAGAAATGAATTTAAGGTACTGGCTAAATTCTAGTTCTAAATGTTTAATCAGGTTTAAGACAAATACTACCTTATGATGATCATCCTAGTGGTGCTACAAGCATATGTAATGAGGAAGATATGGACCTACCAAGGCCTAGAGTAGGTATCTCATCTGCTCGGAAGTAGTAAAACCCCTTTGTTTCTTTCTTGCTACTGAGGACTGAGTTAAATTTCTCCACGGCACTGAGCAGATCCTTGGAAACATAAGCAGGCATTCAACATATTTAGGGAAATTAATTCAGCTCAGCCATATGATACTACTATGCATGGCAACTATATAGAAAATGGATATAACATTACAAGCCTGGAAGAATAGTATTAGTTCAGTTGCATCAAACAGTCTTCACAATTTTTCAATACTTCTAGTTATCTAACTAAACCAGAAGCTTGTTTCATACATGGACAACATGAGGATGTGCTATGAGCCTATTAAATAACCAAAGACAGATCAGGGAGGATGCAATGTAGCAACATGTACAAGGCAGTGAGAGAGGGAAAAAAAAATTATGAACAAAAACTCATTCACCGGTGGAGAACTAGAGGAAATTGAAGGTTTAAGAGCCACGTCTACAGAATATGTAAAGAACCAGAAGAATTTCTCGACAGCAATAACATACATGACATTGGAAGGAAAGAAAAATAACACGATTGATAACATAATTCTTGCAAACTAACTTAAGTATTCTATTAGTGGCTCTGAAAGTTAAAAGAGCAGAAAACAACTGGGACAGTCAGCAAGTGCAAAATGGTAGCAGATGAGCCAACTTTCAGTATTGCACAGGCAATAATTTGAAGGCAGAAAATTATCCAAAATTGGCTTAGTCATTCAAAGTTGGAACTATTGGAATGACAGAATTTGCTCTCCGATTCATTAAGAATAATTAGTTCAGTTCTTAATTATCTGTAATATGTGTTCTTAATTAATAGTTAAGAAGAAAAACATCTGATATAATAAGAGAATTTGGTAATCTTCATACCTCCCACGATGCTAGAGACTTCATGAAAGAAGGAAGATTTTCATATTCCTCTTTAATCAATGTTATTGTAGCCGCTCGAGTTATATCCATCTTTGGTGTCGCATACTCATTTTCTGCATGTAAAAAAGTCTACCATAATATATCTGAAACTAAAGAAACACACTGATAATCATATTACACTAGGAAAAGCTTAGAAATAACCATTGCAAAGCACTGACGCCTTTGGAGCAGGTAAAGTTGAAAATTGTGTGTCAAATGGTTTGCTCCTACATCATATTACAAGAATTCTGATGTACGATTAAGAGGAACACATATGGATATATTTATTTCAAAGGCATTAAACTTACGTCACTGATTCTTTCAGAGACGTGTCAGTATCCTTCACATTATCATTAACTAGCAACAGTTAGAAAAAGTAAGAAACATTAAGAACATGATTAGAGCAGCAAAACCATCCAGTAAATCCTACACAACTACACCAAATCATTCAAAATCGAGAAAACGATGTTACCGTCTCACCTTCTGAAGCTAAAGTTGCAAGACAAGCATCTGACAGGCCCAGGTTCTTCAGATATAGTGAATCATTTAGACTAAGAAAGTTAAAGAAGATAATCCAGCACAGAACAAAACAGATTCTCAGCTAACGTTCCTTGTTTCACCAATGGTCATGATAAATCGTCGGGATTTGATCAGAAGGCCAAAGAAAACATAAAAGTGTGATAAATACATATGATTAGTTTCTCTTGAAAAGGGATACAGATCGTCCTCCTCTAATCCTTTTTTCATTGAACGTTGCAATGAATGATGCTCCAAATCATCATCCGAATACTTTGAATCCAGATGACCAAATGCTCCAAAGTCAGATTCATCATCTCTATTTTCATCAATCACAGTTTCTATATCCAAAAACACATAAAATCTGTGAGAAATTTGGAACACACTGTACTCCATTTCTAAAGAGTACATTACGAGCAAATCACAAAATTGAATCGGAAAAAAACGAAAAGAAGAAAAAAGAGAGTGTACCAGGAACATAGCCAAATTCTGTGAGACGGTCGTGGAGATGCAAAAGATCCTGTTGATTGTTTTTGTAAATCTGATTACAGTGACCCAGAAGCTCATCGAAGGAGACTGTACCAAAAGACATAGAATCAAGGAAATTGAGCTCGGAAGAAGCAGTGGAAAGTCGACGATTGAGGCTCTTGATGAAAGTGGATGAAGCCGAATCTGCCAAATAATAAAGAATAAAATTTGTATAAGTTTAGGGTTTATGATGACGAAATCAAAGGAACAAAAAAAACGAAATTGAAGAAAGAGACCGAGAGGGATGGGACGACGGAGGAGAGAGTGATTGAAGGCATCACAGCTGCTTTGAAGATGATTGCAGAATCCTCCCAAACTCTTGCTCAAGCTCTTGAGTTCTTCTTCCATCTCTAGCGCGTCGCTCTGAAAATCACTTCTTTCTCTCTCACTTTAATCTCTGATTTTGTTATTTTTGGGCGGGAATTTGGTTTCTCCGGTTTAGCTTTTTTTTTTTTTTGGGGGGGTTGAATTGTAAAAAGATGATATATTTGGTATAAATTCAGAGATTTACTGAGGCCCTTGATCTCAGTTTTAACACTTATGATTAATTAAGAAGAATCTCAGTGTGTTTGCGTTGATGTGACAATGAAGAACAAATAACAAAAGTACTTTAGCCTTTACTCCCAAAACTCCTCCTAACAATCCATGGCTTTCTCCTCACGATTCGCTCGGTCTAAAACTCTATTCTCTTCTCTTCGACCTTGTCGTCGTCATCTACACTCGACCCCCAAGTTAACTGGTGACGCGACCGTAATTTCACCGGAAAAAGCACGCCGGAGACTTCCAAATTGGTGGTCGAGCTCTCTTCTCCCGTTGGCAATTGCTGCCTCCGCCACCTCTTTCGCATTCCTCAACCAATCTCATCCTTCTATCAGTGAATCATCAGCTTTGGATTCTCGGTTCGTCAATTTGTTTCGGCTGATTTATGGAATTAGTGTATTAAGAGTATCCAGCTCTGTTGGATTACTTATTTCTATATCTCTGCAGAGATATAACTGTTGGTGGAAAAGATAGTACTGAACCTGTAGTTAAAGGGGAATACAAGGAGGTTCCTAAAGAGCTTATTACTCGATTGAGAACAATCCTTGAGGTATCTGCAAATGTGAATTGGTTCTTTCATTTTTGTGTTTTTGAACAATTCTTTGGCTCTGTTGTATGTGGACATTTCTGATTGTTCTGCTATGGATAACTTATCGATTAGATACTATGTGTGTCTATAGGATCACTTGACAACGTACTACGATGTTTTAAGATAGCTGCTTATCACATTAAGGATAACTTGGCAACTTCTGTCTTTTGAATATAGCTGCTTATCTATTTATTTCCTTGTGTTTTTAAGGATAACTTGACAACAGACTACGATGAGAGGTATTTTCATGGGAAGCCACAGAACAGTTTTCACAAGGCAGTTAACATTCCTGATGTTGTTGTTTTCCCGAGGTGAGATCAGTTGTTTGTTGAGAATGGTTCCTAGCTGTAAGACTGTCGCAACTGATTGCCTAGTATTCGCTTCTGTTGCTCTTTTTGCTTCATTTTTGTAATCATAAGACAAAAAAGAATGCATGGATCATCTTATTTTTAAATATTGTTTAGGTCTGAAGAAGAAGTGTCCAAGATTCTTAAATCCTGCAACGAATATAAGGTTTGTAAGTTGGAGTCGTGGAAGATTCACTCCTCAGTCTTTTCAAAGTTATGCAACGTGCTATATCAATTGCTATGTATAACTTCATAGTGGATTGATACTTCGGACTTCTATTACCCTTATATTTTAGTGGCTTGGGATATGTATCATGCTCTTGAACAACAATTAATTCAGGAAACCGTTTACTATTTGATTAGGTTCCTATTGTACCATATGGTGGGGCAACATCGATTGAGGGTCATACCCTGGCTCCAAAAGGAGGCGTGTGCATTGACATGTCATTAATGAAGGTATGTGCAATCTTTTGTGTGAGATTAGCGTCCTTCATATTCTTTCTAAGCATATCGTTTGGTGTTATACAATAAAAGAATCTGGCCTTTCATTTCATGAACCTGCTACGTTTTTATAGGAAGACAATTTGAAATGGTGTTAACCGTTCTCTTTGGTGGCATGCATATTCAACCTCGGCCTAACAAAATAAAACCTCCATATCACTCTCTAGATTGGATGAGTCTCACAAACGAGACCTCAATCTTGTTTATAAAAAAACTTAAAATCAGAACACTATATGAAAAGGAAATAATGAAAAATGAAATCGTAAAAGATATCCTAATTCACGAAATAGAAAGAATGTGCATCACTTATAGTCCACGTACAATTTTTAATTATGCCACTTCTGCTCACACATCTTTCAAATCTTAGAGGGTGAAAGCATTACATGTGGAGGATATGGACGTTGTTGTTGAGCCTGGAATTGGTTGGCTGGAGCTTAATGAATATTTGGAAAAATACGGCCTATTCTTTCCTCTTGATCCAGGTTAGACAACCTTGAGAGAGTACCTCGTCTCTCAGATCATAGCTTTCATATGTCTGCCTTAATATTTGGAACATTTGTTAGATCAACTGATCTCTATTTGTGGAGACAAGATTGCCCTTAGGAAATAATTTATTTGTATCTCTAGTGTTGTGTTCGTTTGACTCTCGAACTTCAGTTTCCACACTTCTGGGTTCCATTAAGCAATTTGATTAAATGAATGTGGTGCAGGACCTGGTGCCTCCATAGGAGGCATGTGTGCTACGCGTTGCTCTGGCTCTTTAGCTGTAAGGTATTTCTTCTGCAATGTTACTATTCACTTGTTTGCTTGCCCATATTTGCTTATAATTGTGGGGGTGCTTTAATACGGTTGGCTATGATAATTCTGATACTAGCTTATAGGTATGGAACTATGCGTGACAACGTTATAAGCCTTAAGGTTTGTTATTTTTTTCATTAATTCATCCATTAGTGTACGATTCTGTTTTATTTAATCTATGCTCATCTCAGGTGGTTCTTCCTGATGGAGATGTTGTGAAGACAGCTTCACGTGCCAGAAAGAGTGCTGCAGGGTTTGTCTTCAGTCTTCAACTATTTTTCATGGTTCTTTGGCTATAAAAGTATTCACCCAGATATTGGGAGGACTGACAATAACTTGTATACCACAGCACTTTTTTTTTATGTTATTTTATTCTTAGTGCCATGTAATGATTATACACCAAACTGGCTAGTTTTATAGCCTTTTGAGTTAATGCTTGATACTTTTTGGAATGGTGTCTCAGTTATGACTTGACGCGCTTGATGATTGGAAGTGAGGGGACTTTGGGAGTCATAACTGAGGTTACTCTTCGGCTTCAGAAAATCCCACAGCATTCAGTGGTATTTTGACTTCTTCTTTCACAGTAGATTTCAGACATTTATGTTTGATTTAGTATGGGCTTAGGACGATTCTGGGAAAGGATTGCACATCATATTAACACTTTAAGTGTAAATTTTCATTACAATTATCTATCCTGTCTTGTCTGACAGAACATCTTCTGCCATTATTTGCAACGATTACCAAATTTTCATACGATTTCAATGTTATTCATATTTATGAGATAATTTCAGGTGGCAGTGTGCAATTTCCCTACAGTTAAGGATGCTGCAGACGTGGCCATTGCTACTATGCTGTCTGGAATACAGGTTAGACCTCTGACCTCTGCTTCTGAATCATATGATATTAATTTATTTTTAAAATCTTCACAGCCGTACCTTTATCTCCACCAGGTCTCAAGAGTGGAGCTCCTTGATGAGGTACAAATTAGGGCTATTAATATGGCAAACGGGAAAAACTTGACTGAAGCTCCAACTCTGATGTTCGAATTTATAGGAACAGGTGATGCTGTAGCATATTTCTTGTACTTTCCAAGTGGTATTTCAAGTTATCTAAGATTATACATCTCTTGTGGCAGTTTACACTTTTGAACAATATCTGCAGATGTTATAGAAATCATATTCACTCCCTTGTATTATTTTAGCCGATTACAGGAGTCTCATGCTCAGTCTTGCAGCTAGACACATAAAGAGAGAACCGCTATCTTCTAATCCTCTGATTCAGTTTTTACTTTTTTATCTCTTTTAGAGGCATATGCACGTGAGCAGACACAAATTGTTCAGCAGATTGCTTCTAAACACAATGGATCAGACTTTATGTTTGCAGAAGAACCTGAAGCAAAAAAAGAACTCTGGAAGGTAATTAATGTTAAGGAATCACTCCCATCACTCTCCCCCTTCAACCTCCTAGCATAAAATAAGAAACAGAAAAATTGGGAAAAGATGTACTTCTTGTTTTTGTACTGTGTTTTTCGTCCTATCGACTCCTGCCAGTGACTTGTTTCCTACTATTGTCAATTTTATCTTTTGACTATCCTGGTTATAATACTACCAACTGTGAATAAACATTTCCTGGAGATTTTTGTTGTAGGGAATGAGGCTAGATTAAAATTTACAGTTATTACACTGCCGCTTGCTTCTTATAAGATTGAGTTACCAAAGGTTTGACTCTATTAATCATGCAGATAAGAAAGGAGGCGCTGTGGGCTTGCTATGCGATGGCACCAGGTCATGAAGCAATGATTACGGTATGTTCTTTACTAGAGATAACACTATTGGTTGTAAATAAACGTACTTAGCTAGCATCAGAAACCTCAAATCATGTTATGCCATCGACCTTTTTGTTGTTTATTTTATTTCTATTATATTAAGGTGAAACAAGAATGAACCATTTGTAACTATTTCTTCTACAGGATGTCTGTGTCCCTTTGTCTCACCTTGCAGAAATAATATCCAAATCCAAGAAAGAGCTTGATGCATCATCATTGTTGTGGTATTTTAGTTTCCTATGCTAAACATCATGAACTTTCTGGGCTTTAACTTCCTATAAAGTGTATACTGACTGTTATTGTTCTACTTTCAGTACCGTCATTGCTCATGCTGGAGATGGAAATTTTCATACATGTATTATGTTTGATCCAAGCAATGAAGAGCAGCGAAGAGAAGCAGAAAGACTGAACCACCTTATGGTTCATAGTGCACTGTCCATGGATGGTAAATGCTTTTTCCATTCCCTCTGAGCATGTAAAAGTGCTAGATAGTAAAGTATTTGAAACTTGTTAGCAAAAATGAAAAAGCAGTAGTTTTGGAGATCGATAGGAGTTGATATTGGTCCCGTTTGGTAGAAATATCAACAAGTTATACATTATGTGTTGCTAAAGTTCTCAAACAAATGATGGGATATGCATGGTGCTTATTAGATTTAAGTTGCTTAGGATATGCATCTTCTTTACTCTTCTCTCTTCCACTACTGTACGTGTGACTATTATACACAATGTGTGTATGCTTGTTCGTCGATTTGGAAGACATGATTCTGAAAATACACTTTGTTATCAGGAACGTGTACTGGAGAGCACGGTGTTGGAACAGGAAAAATGAAGGTATAGCTTCTTTTCATGTCTTGTATTACATTCATATGTATGTGCAGTTGTGATTTGAACGAGTATTTTTTAATATCGTGAAGTATCTGGAGAAGGAACTGGGAATAGAAGCACTGCAAACTATGAAGAGGATCAAGAAAACGTTGGACCCAAACAATATCATGAACCCAGGAAAGTTAATTCCTCCTCATGTGTGTTTCTGAAAGGCCTTGTGTGTCTGTTTCCATGTTTAAAACATGTTATGTTGTTGTTGTGACACTGTATGATGTATCTTTCGTCTCATATCTGATTCTCTTTGGATTTGAAGAGTAAAGTTTAGTTTAAGTACAAAACAGCTGATGTAAGCACTTACATCCTTTTACTTGTGAGCAAGTGGTGGTCTAAGGAAACAGGAGAGGGACGTGCTCTGTGTTTTCAAACACCGACTCCTTCCACTAGAGACAAAACTTGAGGCATTTTCTGATCTCGATTTAAGATGTTACCAGTATAAAGTTTGATGACCAGAGAAATACAAATATATTAACATGCAATTTTGACATGCATTTATCGTCTTGTTCTTATCATATATTTGAGTATGCAATTTCTCTGAAAACATATCTTAAGTGCATCTTTTAGATTTGACAGACCATAAGAGGTCGATAGGAATGACAAAGTCACATTAGAAGAATCAGCCGCAATACGATCAGAACGTGGGCTCCTTCAAAGATTTTGAGATATATACTATCCAATTCCTGACTTGATATGACTAAACTACCCCTTTGTTACTTCCCTCCTCTCTATAAATACAAAATGACATTGATGCATCTTATATCCAAAAGCCAGATCAATTAGAACCAGAAGAAGAAGAATGGGTTCACTAGGAGAAGAATCACAAGTAACTGTAGCTGAAGACTGCTTAGGTTTGCTTCAACTCTTAAGCAACGGCACCGTTTTAAGATCCAAAGGCATTGACCTCATAGCTCAACAAATCCCATTTAAGAACCACCAAACTGTTCACTTCAAAGACTCAATCTTTCACAAACCCAACAATCTCCACCTCCGTCTCTACAAACCCATTTCCAACTCTACCCTTACATCCACAACGACGCACCTACCTGTCCTGGTCTTCTTCCACGGTGGAGGATTTTGCTTCGGCTCACGTTCTTGGCCTCACTTCCACAACTTCTGTCTAACTCTCGCTTCGTCCCTAAACGCTCTTGTGATCGCACCAGACTACCGGTTAGCCCCCGAGCACCGCCTCCCGGCTGCCTTTGAGGATGCTGAGGCCGTGCTTAGGTGGCTCAGCCACCAGGCTGCTTCCGGTGGTGTGGACCACTGGTTTGAAGAAGGACCAAGCGTTGACTTTGACCGAGTTTTTGTTGTGGGTGATTCTTCCGGTGGTAACATAGCTCACCACCTCGCTGTCCGGTACGGATCCGGTTCAATGAAGCTGACACCGGTTAGCGTTCGTGGTTACATTCTTTTGGCTCCGTTCTTTGGCGGGGAGGAGAGGACTGAGTCAGAATCTGGTCCTTCTGAAGCTTTGCTCAACTTGGATTTACTTGACAAGTAAGCTACACCAAACCTTCCATATTTTAATGGTGCATAAACATTAAACATATACAACCTAATTTAATCACTAGTCATGCATGATTTCATTGATTATACCCTAATTATTAACTATTCAAATTAATAACATATAAAAGTGTATAGATGTCTTTTTCAGTTACTTTAATTCATATTATCAACTTATGAGAGTAATGACAATTCAACCGTTGGAGTGAATTGCCGAGTCGCATGATAGAGACATTTAGAGTCACAGTGCCTCTTCATGAATATACAGATGTATACTTGTCCTTTCTGTCTAATACTTACCAATTGATAGTTTGAAGTGACTACCTTAACTATAAAAATGTAAAATCCATCCACAATTTTTGACTGGTAAAAATAATCAATCAAAATTAACGTTAAGACAGAAAATCAAGTTTTTCTTCATCCGGTAATTTAAATGACTCAACTAATAGCTCTAAACATTAGATGTAATAAATTCTTCTCATCAAAAAAATTTTAGAGAATAAATTTTGGTTATAGATCAGACAATATCGATATAAAAAATTTAAGTAATTTTCCAACGAATTCCTCTCACATCGAATTTGTGATAAAATTATCCATTGAAAATATTAAATATATGAGATAGTTTTCTCTTCATTTTGCATATTACAAATAATATTATATGATTGTTCATTTTGCAAACTAGTTTTTTTTTTTTTTTTGTAACATATTTTGCAAACTAGTTAGAAGGGTAACAATTCTATGGCGCAAAAAACACGAACTTTCCATAGAAAACGACTTTTCCATTCAAAGATTCATTTATTTGGTTTCGTACCACACACCAACTGACCAGTAGAAAAAATGATATTTAGTGATATATTTTCGTATATCTTTTGATAAATTCAAAGTGAATAATAATTATAGTTTTGATTTATATCATTGGTTAACACTTAAGACCTATGATAAAAACCCATCACATAAGTGTTAGAATATTACGTCACGAAAATCAGCAATGTGCTTAATCCACTAATACTCCACTATTTGATTATTTTCAAATCATTCAACATTATAAATGGCTTTCCAAATGTCAGGGTCTCCGTTCACAGTTGATACACGTAATGATTAGAATAAATTACGTATGTATAGTAATCTAATTAGAGAAACTCAAATAAACTTCAATTTAATTAAAATTATGACAAGCAAATTGGCTTAGTTTTTTTTAAAGTCTAATTCATAACTTAAACTCTATCATGCGAAGCTATTTTGTATATTTTTAGCATACATATAAATTAATGTAAATTTTAACCCTTTTAAATATAACTTTTATGTAACTATAGGTTAATTTTTATTAATAAATAGATTAGTGGATGATGAAATAAACAGATGTCAAAAATAGTAGTTGACATTTTTTGAAAAAAAAAAATAGTGCGTCTTGAATTATCCTCGTTTCGTTTATCATCTTCTCAGCTGAATTTGCTTATGTAATTTGTCTTAAGTCGTGAGTCTCGTGACTATATATCATTGCACACGATATAGATAAAACCAAGATACAAACAATGTCTCAGATTTTAAAATAAATATTTAGCATATTCTAATCTGCATATAACCATATTTATCAACGCACGTGGAGTCATTGGAATCACATATCATTCAAGTCTTCTCTCCAATTGATCGTTTCTCTTTTTAAGTTTGAACAATGAGTTCATTGACCTGTCTTATTCATTGCCTTTGTCATAAACCCATATGTATAGTAATTTTTGGTATAGTGAATTTCCACGTATACAAATTATTAGAGAGAAAGAACATTTTTGGTCTAAATATCCATAAGTGTAGTCTTCTTTATTAAGAATTCGATTTTAGCAAGTCATATAGTTTCATACTATATTGTTTAGGGTTTTGAGGTATTTTTTTCTGTCATCAGGGTTTGAACTTTGAAGTACATTTAAGTTATGATAAAACTTTATTGATCTTAAGAAACAAAATCAAACTTTCATAGGTTTTGGAGATTGTCACTACCAAAAGGTGCAACGAGAGATCATCCAATGGCTAACCCATTTGGACCGACGAGTCCTAGACTCGAATCCATAAGCATAGAGCCAATGTTGGTGATTGCCGGTTGTGCAGAACTCTTGAGGGATAGAGCCAAGGACTATGCTTTTAAATTGAAGAAGATGAAAGGAAAACAAGTTGATTACATTGAATTTGAAAACGAAGAACATGGTTTCTACAATAACAATCCATCTTCCGAAGCTGCTCAAAAACTTCTTCGTATTATTGAAGACTTTATGAACAACTCTACTAAATTTTAGCATTTGGCATGCTGTAAGTAGCTTCTGAGAGTTTATATCAATTAGAATTTCATCATCTCAATAAGTTTGCTTGGTCATTAAAGAGAATCATAGTGTTTTCGATTTTGTCATATCATTATTCATCGTATCATATCGTAAACGCATAATAGATCAAGTACACATAAAATTATAGATAACTTGATATCCATTTGAACAGGTTCTCCTCCACTACCCTTAATCAAATCTTTACACGAGGTCCACGGTTTTGATTATTTGATTGAATACCACTTAACCAAAACACGACAAAGTAATGAACATGTTTATCCAAAAAGAAAATAAAAAACTACTTTCATTATATGATAAAACGTGGAAAACGCTCATAATGATATTTTTTATACATAAGAAAGCAAAAGAGTTGACTAATTTATAAAAAGAGCATGAAAACTACTATTGTATATAGATAGGCAATGTTGACTTGGTAAAGGCTTCAATGTCGATGGCCCAAAACTTTCACTCGGAAATACCCGATAAACGTTGAAGCTTTCAAGTCACCGTTGAAGTTAAAGTCTTCCCTACCAAAATCTTGGTACGGTTTTATTTTATTCAAAGCAGTTATTTAGTTAATCTTCGACACGAAAAATTCTTAAAGGTCCTTGAGGTGGATATTAGACCAATGCTCACAGTTTCAAAAATAACTACATCATTTGCATTTGTTTAGTATCTCTGTGATCGACCTAACTTATATATCATTTTAGATTATAGACTTATAACTTAAAACTAATTGCTTATAAAATAGATTAGTCTATATCTTATATATGTCAGAGAAAACTCCCTATCTTTTTGGATGTGGATATTTTTATGCTAATCCACTAATTTGTTTTCTTTTTGATCCATTCAAACTCTACTTTGGAAGAAGTAGGAGTCGAACTTCAAAATGAAGAAGTAGCTGGAGTCTTTGGCCACGATGGTTTTGGCAGCTATCAATTTATTTCTTTATACTCGACCACTGATTCATGTGTCCATTACTAAATGGTTCCTTGTACACATAAATTTCTCTTTTCTTCAAAATTAACAATAAACCTTTTTTTTTTTTTGTATCCAAACAAAACATGGACATCTTGTTATTGGTATTAATGAAGTAAAACAATACTTACAAATACACACATTGACAAAGTCACACTAATCGAAACGATAATTTGGAAAATTGGAAAATGATTACAAAAATAGTAATTGGTTGATATGTGAGGCATCTAAAGAATATCTATTAACACTTCCAGATTAGCTGACCTGTACTTTCCGCAGGTAAAATCGACACCTCATCTAAACCAACATCTCAGCCGTTGATTTTTCAATCCTTCTCATCCTGACCGTTAATTTACACCTCTCTTCTAGTAACTCGGTTTTACCAAAAATAACCTTAAAGTCATCGTCGTCATTGTGGCACATACTCCATGACAAAAGCCTTTCTTCGATTTTTTCAATATATGAAATTTAAAAAACTCAAGCTTTAGGGTTTCAAAAACCAGAGGGAAATTGGAACATCACCGATTCTGTCCCTCTCTCTTTCGGCCCCCTCTCTATTACCCTCTTCGTTTTTCTTTCCACGATTTGTATTTCTTTCTCCAATTATTGTTTTTTTTTCCTTTCTCCTTTTGCTTTTACTTTCCGCCAGAAAGAGAGAGAAATTGTTGGTTTTGTTGATTTTCTCAGAAAATTATCATAGAGATTCAATATACACAAGAGAAGAATACGATTTCATTAGTTTCCAATTTTGTTTTTCCGTGTAAACAAGTTTATTTGCCTGTGAAAATTCGACGTTTGGATTTGATATTTCTGTTCTTGGTGGTTGACGGGTAAGGTAAGACTCTCGATTTGCGATTTTCTGTTTTGCTTTTTATCTACTTCTTTCATTGAAGAAGCTTCTTTATGTGAGCGATGTCTTTAGATTGAATTATGTTCTTGTCAATTGACTTCTACAAAAGCTAAATACGTTTTCGCATCGCAGCTGGATTCTTTCATCAGCAAAATTACTATCTCATAAGTGAGCAACGGTTTCTGATTTCCCGGAGTAATCTAATCACTTAAAGGGTTGGTTTGATTTGGCCTACCCTGGCGCTAATTGCGTGTTTGCGGATCTGGACTACGGATAAAGGTTCTTGTGGTCTTTGATATGTATATGTGCCATAACTTAGGATTGTGAATTGGATATTATACAAGTTATGGAGTTAGGAATCGTATCACCTCCCAGGGATGTAGTCAAATGTTGTGATTGTGGATGTAATTGCGCTTTGAATGATGCTCCTCCGAGTTCTTGGCTTCGGTCTGTGAAGAGAAAATACGAGGAATTTGAGAATGAGAAACGATTCCACATACCTGAGTTGGACTTGGACTTCTCATCCAATGCTAAAGTTCAGATTGAGAATGAATGTGAATTGTTACGTGAAACTGTTAGTAGTCAACAGGAAGCTATTCAAGATTTGTATGCTGAGCTTGAAGAAGAGCGGAATGCTGCATCAACAGCTGCAAGTGAGGCAATGTCTATGATATTGAGGTTGCAGAGGGATAAGGCTGAGCTCCAAATGGAATTGAGACAGTTTAAGCGCTTTGCTGAGGAGAAAATGGAGCATGACCAGCAAGAGCTTATGGATTTAGAAGATTTGATATATAAGAGGGAGCAGACAATTCAGGCTATGACATGTGAAGCTCAGGCTTATAAGCATAGAATGATGAGTTACGGCCTCACCGACTCTGAGATTGATGGGGGGCAGAACATGCTTAGCCGTAACCCAAGCATGATTGAGTATGACACCCAATATGACCTCCCCACGTATGACTACCCTCCTATAAAGTGCAATTTGAATGAGAACCCGGGTACATTGGAGGCTGATATTGATGCTTACGACGTTGAAAAGTACCCTCTGGCTGATTTACCTCATGGCGATGAAAATTTGAAGACTTTGGAACGAAGAATAAGTCAGATGGAGAGAAATCCTAGCTTTACTCAGTCTAATGGTGATGTATCTAGTGGGAAAAACTACACGGAGAAGGTGGTGGTTGGTCAGAGTCCTAGGAGTCAGAGACATTTCAGGGGAGGTTCCACTGGTAGTTCAAGTTCCAGGGAAAAAAGACCAGATTTATCCATTGATTCCCCAAGGTCCAACAACGGTAGCTTCAAGAAAATGGAAGTTGCCTCATCTGCAGAGGATAGTTACTTTACAAAGGGTAAGGGTGGTGACTCATCAGAAGTAGGAGATAATGACATGAATGATAGAGTTTATACCATCGATTCTGTCCATCACAACGTATCTCATAGTGGTGATACTGCTGAACAGAAACTTAGAGAAGATACTGCTGATGGTTATGTAATGTCTCCGAGAGAAAAATTGAATCAGCCGAATCATGGTGATCCTGATATAACAAAACTCTACTTGAGGCTTCAAGCACTGGAGGCTGACAGGGAATCAATGAGACAGGAGATCATGTCAGTGAGGACTGAGAAAGCTCAAATGGTTCTATTGAAAGAAATTGCTCAACATCTATCAAAAGATGTTGTCTTAGAACGGAGATTGCCTATGCAGAAAGCATCTATTGCTGGAACATTTAGTTTGATATCTGTCTTAAAGGTGAATTTGTTTATAATACCAGTCACTGGGTTGTGATCTTTATATACTGATTAAAGCACCTTATTCTAAGTTTCTATTCTGTATCTGATTGGATTGTATACTCTTAAGCTGATTCCCCTGATTATTCCTGTGCAGTGGATCGCATGTTTTGTTTTCTGGAGGAAGAAGGCTCGTCGAAGCAAGTAAGTGATCAACAGTCCCAAACTTTGAATAGTTCGTGCTTCAAATACCGTTTAGTGGACTTGAGTGTTGAGTCTGTAGTTATTTAAAATGATTATCCTTGTACAGACGTGCACAGATCTTGACTAAGAGAAAACTACATACTTATCTTCATGTTTGTAATGGCAGATACATGAACGGAGTGCAAGGGAACAACATGGGCTTAAAAATGCTTCTAGAAAAGACTCCTCGGATACGGCAATGGAGATGTCTCTCAAGAACACAAGTGTAAAGATTTACTAGTTTGGTATATTTGAAGTGCCTAATGTGAATACATTGCGATAAGTAGGTACTGAGTGTGCAATTCTCCATCTTTACGGCCTTGCTGAGAAATCTATTCTCTGATGTGCAGTTTTATTTTTATTTTTCTTTCTATTGTATGTGCCATATGTCATTTGTTTTGGCGTTCGAATGTCTTTAACGGGGTTTGGTGTTCGTCTACAGTAATGGGTGAGGTCACGAAAGCATGTCTTTTTTCTTAAGCTGTGTATAATTTTTTCCAGATTCTTGTTTAAATTTCTCTGGAAAGAAAACAAGAAAATATTGATACGAGTTCCAGTTTTTCTATTCTCCCAAAGCATCCTGTTCATGGTCTTTTTTATCCTTATTGCAAGTCTGATAAACTATAACAATATTCTAACAATATCACGTTAGACATAAATACGAATTTCTGTGAATACATAAGAAAAATGTCAACCATTTACCGTCTAGATTTTTTTTCTTTTAAAATTGTTAACTCAATATATTAAGAATATTTCACCAAAGAGTAGCGAAAACCATAAGGTAAATCTTTAACATTATGAGCAAAAATCATAAGTTGAATGAGCAAATATCATTTACCATCTAGATTCTTTTTCTTTTAAAATTGTTAACTCAATATATTAAGAATACTTTACCAAAAGGTAAAAAAGTTTACTGAGTGAAAACCAGGGCCAACTCCAATTGGTGTCACAAGGGTTTTTGAGACTCTCAAGTCATGAGTTTGATTCTTATTGGGAGGGGATTATTTAACATTATGAGCAAAAATCATAAACTGAATCTTTTTAACACTACGAGCAAGAGAGGAATTACTGAAACCGCCTATAGGTTTAGAAAGCTTGTCCAATTTAAAAATTAATGAAAAGAATAGATTTTTGTGATTTTTTTTCTGATATCAATATTCAATATGTTAGCCCAAGAAGACAATAAATTCAATTCATTATCCGGTTAATGTTATCGACGAATTGCAGCTGTTAAAACCCAAAACCCTGGCCGCTAAAAGCTTATTCCTCCTTCAAACATGCCTCGCTGCAAGAATCGTTTGCTAACCTCAAAGCGTCGTAAATCCAAATCTAAAAAACAAAAGCTCAATCAACACGAACCTGAGTCTCTGTTTCCAGAGAGGGTACTACATGAAGAAGAAGAAGATGTAGATGAAGATGAAGGAGGGTTCAAGCTTAAAATTGCAGCTCCTTCGCGCGAACATGGCGTTCAACCTATTGGAAATCTATACTTCAGTTCGAGTTTGATGAATGTGCGAAATACTGGATTAGGTAATCTCCAGATCCTTACAGATGAGCTCGTTTTGGATATTCTGGGACTTCTCAATGCGACTCATTTGGGTATTTTGGCTACTGTAAGCAAATCTTTCTATGTTTTTGCTAATCATGAACCTCTTTGGAGAAATCTCGTATTGGATGAGTTAAAAGGAGAGTTTTTGTTTAATGGGTTGTGGAAATCGACCTATGTTGCTGCTTTCCACCCGAAATTCCAGTCTTTTGGAACTGCTGAATCGAATTTGAAGATTACAGACTTTTATTCTGATTATCTGTTTCAGAGCTGGTTGTGTGCTAATCTCGAAATGAAACCTAAATGGCTTAGAAGAGATAATATCACCCGGGTTAGAGACATCTCTGTTGAAGAATTCATTACAAGGTTTGAGGAACCTAATAAGCCGGTTTTGTTGGAAGGATGTTTGGATGATTGGCTTGCTACTAAGAAATGGTCAAGAGATTATCTGACTAAGGTGGTTGGGGATGTCGAATTTGCGGTTGGTCCAGTTGAAATGAAGCTTGAGAAATATTTTAGGTATTCTGATAGAGTTAGGGAAGAAAGGCCCTTGTACCTATTTGATCCCAAGTTTGCAGAGAAAGTTCCGGTTTTGGATTCAGAGTATGATGTTCCTGTCTATTTTAGAGAGGACTTGTTTGGTGTTCTTGGCAGTGAGCGACCTGACTATAGATGGATCATAATTGGGCCATCTGGATCAGGATCATCTTTCCACATTGATCCTAACTCAACATCAGCTTGGAATGCGGTGATCACAGGGTCAAAGAAATGGGTTCTGTTCCCACCTGATGTGGTTCCTCCGGGCGTGCATCCAAGTCCTGATGGAGCAGAGGTGGCCTGTCCTGTTTCTATAATAGAGTGGTTCATGAACTTCTATGATGATACTAAGGATTGGAAGAAGAGACCTATTGAGTGTATATGCAAAGCTGGGGAGGTGATATTTGTACCTAATGGATGGTGGCATCTGGTGATTAACCTGGAGGAATCAATTGCAATCACACAAAATTACGTTAGCAGGTGAAAGATTTCTTTCCTATTGGCTCTTTGGTTTGCCACCTTTTGTCATGTCAGTGTCAAAGATAGCAGACTGATGAAATCAAAAGATCAACAGTATAATAGCATTAGAGATATTATCATGATTGCGATTTTGTACAATTCATCTAAGAGCTGTTTGTGCATAGTTGTGGCCACTGTTGATTGATAATGATATTCATCTGTTGATTAGCTTTGTTGATCTAAGAAACATTACTTGTGCAGGAGGAATTTGTTAAATGTGTTGGAATTTCTGAAGAAACCAAATGCAAAAGAGCTCGTCTCTGGAACAACTGATAGAGAGAATTTACATGACAAATTCAAGAAGGCTATTGAAGGTGTTTACCCCGGAACTATCCAGGAGTTAGAGAAGAAAGCAGAAGAAGCGAAAAGAGCTGAAGAACAAAGAGTTTCTTTCTGGGACACTGCCAAAGCTAGTGGTTTTAAGTTTTCGTTCTAGAGACAAGAAACATCATCTTAAAATTTTGATTTTGTAGCATCTTTCAAATCCTTTGACAAACGCTAATGGAGGAAATTGTTACCTTTTTTTAGACTCATACATCTATTTGAACTTAAAAAACAGAGCTCATCGACCATTATACGTTGGTTCGGTTCTGTTTCTTGTCAAAGAATTGTTCAGTTTCAATATTTAAGGTAATTTGGGTTCTCGATTCCCTTGAATTCCGTTTTGGTTACTCTTGGGTACTTTTGGATATTTGGTTCCAGTTATTGATGATTATTTTTTAGTATTTCTCGTAAAAAGTAATTATTTAGAATCGAACCAATATTATTTCGGTTTTATTTAGATCCGAACGAATATTATTTCGGGTCAAATTTGATTTTATGTACTCAAAACCAAAAGAACCGAACCGAAAAAACTGAATGCATGGGTAGTTCTTATAAAGTTGCGGAGTTTTGAATTTTTGTTAAGAGAATGAGTAACATTGTGCTCAATACACTTCGTTTTAAACACCCAAAGCTTGCCTTGCTCCAGTCCTGCTCTTCCTTTCCTGACCTCAAGATCATCCATGGCTTCCTCATACGAAGTCATCTCATCTCCGACGTCTTCGTTGCCAGTCGTCTCCTCGCTCTTTGCGTTGACGACTCTATCTTCAACGATTACACCCAAGAATACGCATATGGAATCTTCTCTCAAATTCAGAGCCCTAATCTTTTCGTCTTCAACCTCCTCATCCGCTGCTTCTCGACTGGTGCAGAACCTAGCAGGGCTTTTGGGTTCTATACTCAGATGTTGAAATCTCGAATTCGGCCAGATAACATTACGTTTCCTTTTCTGATTAAGGCGTCTGCTGAGATGGAGTGCGTAATGATGGGAGAGCAAACGCATTCACAGATTGTTAGATTTGGATTTCAGAATGATGTTTATGTGGAGAATTCGCTTGTTCACATGTACGCTAACTGTGGATTAATCGCTGCGGCTGGTAGAATCTATGGGCAAATGCCGTTTCGTGATGTGGTTTCGTGGACTTCTATGGTTTCTGGATATTGTAAATGCGGAATGGCTGAGGATGCACGAGAGATGTTCGATGAAATGCCCCACAGAAATTTGGTTACTTGGAGTATCATGATCAATGGGTATGCGAAGAACAACTGTTTTGAGAAAGCGATTGATTTGTTTGAACTCATGAAAAGAGAAGGAGTTGTTGCGAATGAGACTGTTATGGTGAGTGTGATTTCTTCTTGTGCTCATTTGGGTGCGCTTGAGCACGGAGAAAGAGCACATGAATATGTTGTTAAGAATCATTTGACTGTGAATCTAATTCTTGGGACAGCTCTTGTGGATATGTATTGGAGGTGTGGGGAAATCGAGAAAGCAATTCGTGTATTTGAGGAATTGCCTGAGAAGGATAGCTTGAGCTGGAGTTCGATAATCAAAGGTCTTGCGGTTCACGGAGATGCTCACAGAGCAATTTATTACTTCTCTGAAATGATTGGATTAGGATTTCTACCAAAGGATGTTACATTCACAGCAGTTCTTTCAGCTTGCAGCCACGGGGGGTTAGTCGATAAAGGTCTAGAGATATATGAGAACATGAAAAAGGATTATGGGATCGAGCCTAGACTAGAACACTATGGTTGCATAGTTGACATGCTTGGCCGTGCTGGAAAATTGGCCGAGGCCGAAAACTTTATCCTTAAAATGCCACTTAAGCCAAATGCCCCAATATTGGGAGCATTGCTTGGTGCATGTAAGATTTATAAGAATACCGAAATCGCAGAGAGAGTAGGAAACATGTTGATAGATGTGAAGCCAGAACATAGCGGTTACTATGTTTTGCTTTCAAATATATATGCGTGTGCAGGAAAATGGGAGAAACTCGAGAGCTTGAGAGACATAATGAAGGAGAAGCTTGTTAAGAAACCACCAGGGTGGAGCTTAATAGAGATTGAGGGAAGAATTAACAAGTTTTCCATGGGAGATGATCAGAAGCATCCTGAATTAGGTAAGATCAAAAAGAAGTGGGAAGAGATCTTGCAAAAGATAAGATTGATAGGGTATACAGGAAACATAGGTGATGCGTTTTTCGATGTGGATGAGGAGGAGAAGGAGAGTGCAATTCATATGCATAGCGAGAAACTTGCAATTGCATATGGTATGATGAAGACTAAGCCTAGTACTACTATTAGGATAGTGAAGAACTTGAGAGTATGTGAAGATTGTCATACGGCAACAAAGCTTATCTCTGAGGTTTATGGCAGAGAGTTAATTGTAAGAGACCGGAACAGATTTCATCATTTTAGAAATGGATTATGTTCTTGTGGAGACTATTGGTGACAGTTGTTTTACTTCTTTGTTAGAACATATATTTTATATTGAAACATTTCTTTGTTTTAGTATTTCTTGTAAGGATTTGTGTATTCTGATAGCACAGCAGAAGTTTATATAGTGACATTAATGGGTTAACGGTAACTAGCGGTATACTACTACAAATCACAGCTCCATTTTGAAATTAGTGGTTAAAAACAGACATTTAAAGATTAGCGTGGTTAAAATGAATGTTTAAAGTTTTTTTTGCCGTCAAACTTCTTTATTGATTAATGCCTAATAGTTTATAATTACTAACTAGTGCGGGATAATATTTATGAATCAATTTATGTGATATTCATTTTACTGCTTCTTATGATGCTAACATTACTTTCAAGTAGAAGAATCAACCATTTTTTCACTCTCACCAATCTCTCCAAATTATTTTTAAAATATTTCACTCCCGAACTCTTTACTTTCTATCTTATTTATTTCACTAATTTCTAATTTGTAATTAATTTTTTTTTGAGAATTGAATTTTGATGATGTGTATTAAACAAAAAATTTGATTGGTGTTGAGAATCAAAGCTTAAGCTAATGTGTCAGTTCTAGTTTTGTACCCGTGCAAATGCGCAGTATAATATTTGACACTATATTTTTCAATATTTTGTTTTTAAATATCTTCAACACAAAAGTTATTTGATGTTAGAAATATCATTTTTAGAATTTACTTGAATATTTATTAACATTCAATATTTCACTCATGTTGTTCAAGATATTTGAGAGGAAACTGCATATTTTTTTATATTATTTGATTGCTAGGAAGATAACTCTGCAGTTTGATTCGATATGTAAGCTTCTAAAATTTCTCCTTGAATTTCATCAACTCCGGTCATTTATCTTTGAGCTTCAATGGACATTTCTTAATTGGAACTTTTGTAGTAGTATCAAATATTAATATAATACTAATTTGATTGATACTCATATTTTGATGTTTACACTAAAAACAACAAACCCAAATATTGAAATGTAAAAAGAAATCACTCATCCTTATAAACATTATTCTTAAATTAAAATTAAATATATATTTAAAATATGAAAAACCAATAGTATATATATGTATCACTTTATCGTTTTTTTATAATATGTTCTTTCTCCAACGAAACCAAATACATTTAGAAAATAATAGATAATGCATAATTATGTTTAGTTTCCTAATATTTAAATTAAGTTTGTTGATGTGTATTGTTGTTTTAATTTAATTAGTTGTTTTAATTAAAGAGGTTGCTGAGATGTCATCACCAGAAAGCTCCAAAATACTCCGTGTCGAACCTTGGAGAGATATAGTCTCCTTTTATATGTATATAATTACATATGATATAAATGATAAAGGCTCAATTAATTGATCGATAAACATGATCCTTAATGTAGAGTGCATATCAGCCATGTCATCATCTATGCCAACATGCAATTTCCGGGAAATATGATCGATATAGAAACATCACCAAAACTGCTGTAATTTTAAAGCTTATAGATCTTCCTCACCAACAACCATTGGCTACAATATACACCAACAGCGTAGAGGTCCATTATGAAGACCCTCCAAAAATATTTTATCAACTCTTAAAACCGTCGGTGAAGAAAAAGAGATGTGCAGCCGCAAGTAATAATCAAAGCCGGAAAAATTGATTACCAATTGTTGGTTTCAAACAAACTGTTTTTTATTTTTATTCAACCATTAATTTCAACCAGTTTATCAAACAAATTTACCAATCAAACTCAATATATTTTTTTACCATTTCATTACAACAAAAAAAAAAAGAAAAAAAAAAAAGACTAAATAATAAGTATTTTTGGAACTACTAAATAATATACCGTCTATTTTTTATAGTTAATGTTTAAAATTTTTCACACTGATTAAGAAATCATTAATTATTTTATTTTTTTAAGCAAAATATGTTTTTATTATAAATCACAAAGTAATCTAACCAATCACAAATCAATCTGCAGAATTAAAACAATCAAAAACACTAAATCACAATAATGTTTGCAAAAAATCTTAAAACATTAAATAAAATAAAACAAAAAAGATTCATAAAACATTAACTAAAATATGGTTTCGCAAGGTGAAATGGTTAATCGTGCATGCAATCATCTATTTACTTATCCTCCTACGCTACCTACGCTACAATTGGTGAATGTTGAGAAGCTAGTAACAGACACATATATGGTTTCGCATAGGGAAAATTGTTGAACTTCATCCCGATAGTGCTGTGATGAGCAATGTGAAATTGGTGAAACCAAGGCATCTAGGTGGGGATGCGACAGGCTCGAGGTAAGGGTCACGGCTTGCCCCGGTAATTCGCAACGTTCTTTTATTATTCTTATGATGAATATGCTATTTTGGAATTGTCGAGGGGGAGGGGCAAAGAAACCAAATTTTAGATGATGTATACACTACATCTTGAAGTCATGGAAGACAGATATTTTAACCGTTTTTGAGACTCATGCAGGAGGGAATAATGCTCTGAGACTTTGTCAAAGTTTGGGGTTTGAGAACTTTTTTAAGGTTGATTCGAATGGTCAACGTGGTGGTTTGTGGTTCTTGTGGCGGACGGGGATTGGTACGTTGAATGTTATCATATCTACAGAGCAATTTATCCACGCACAGGTTAATGATGGGTTTAAAGCCTTGGACCTTATCGTTGTTTATACAGCCCCTAGTACGAGTAGGAGGAATGGGTTGTGGAATCAACTTAGTGGTGTCATAGCAAGTGTTAGTGAACCTTTGATAATTGGAGGCGATTTCGATGCTATTATTAGAACGGATGAACGAGTAGGAGGAAATGGCCATCTCTCACATGATTCATTATGGTTTGGTAGTTAAATAAATCAACATTGTCTCGTGGATATGGTTTTTAAAGGGTGTCATTACACGTGGAGAAGAGGAAGAACTGAAAGTAACTATGTGACAAAACGATTGGATCAAGTTTTCATGTGTGCACAAGCTTGATTGTATTGGCAAGAAGCTTCTGTTACCCACTTGCCTTTCCTTACGTCGGACCATGCACCTTTTGCGGTTCAGCTGAGTCTGATATCTTTTGTTGATCCTTGCAGGAGACCGTTTCACTTTGAAATGGCATGGATGAAACATTCCGGTTTTAAAAATCTGTTAGCTCAATCATGGGATACGTGTGTCTCCACTACTCATGCTATGCGCCAATTATAGGTTACTTTAAGACAATGAAATAAAGAAGTGTTTGGGGATGTTCAAAAGCGGAAGGATAAGCTACTTGCAGACATCAAAACCGTACAAGATTCTTTGGATTCTAGTCAGTCGGATGACCTTTTAACTCGCGAATCAAAATTGTTAAAAGAGTTTGAGCTTGTTCTCGAGCAGGATGAAATTATTTGGTATCAAAAAGCTAGGGATAAGTGGATTTCTCTGGGTGACCGAAACACCAATTTTTTTCACACCTCGACGGTAATCAAGAGAAGAAAAAACCGTATTGAGATGCTTAAAGATGATACAGGTACCTCGATTTCTGATTCTTAAATTCTTGAGAAAATGGCGATTGATTACTATAAGTCTCTATACTCAATGGATGATGTGGACCTTATGGATGCGACACTTGAGCACAGAGGATTTGTTTCTTTATCGCGGGAAGAGCGAGCTATTTTGGATAGACCATTCTCATCTCTGGAAGTTGAGGCTTCGATTAGAAGCATGGGTAAGTGTACAGCACCATGACCTGACGGATGTCAACCAGTTTTTTTTTTCAAGATTGTTGGGATATCGTTGCCGAATCGGTGGTGCGATTTGTTCTGGATTTCTTTGAAACATGTGTTTTACCGGAAGGGATGAATGATGCTTTTTTGGATATTATCCCTAAAATTTTGAAGCCGGAGACTATGAAACAATTTAGGACAATAAGTCTCTGTAACGTCTTGTTCAAGATCATCGTAAAGACTTTAGTCCTTCGAATGAAGAGTGTTATGCCTAAGCTTATCGGACCAGCCCAATCAAACTTTATCGAGATGGTTAAGTATTGATAATATTGTCATAGTGTAGGAGGTTGTTCACTCAATGAGTTGTAAATCGGGTAAAAAAGGGCGGATGCTTCTATTTAGAGAAGACCTATGACCGAGTAAGGTGGGATTTCTTGGAGGATACGTTAAGGGCTGTGAATTTCTATGAGAGTTTGATTAACTGGATCATGCGCTCGGTAACAGGACCATATATAAATATACTTTGGAACGGGGAAAAACAGTCTTTTGACCAGTGAGAGGGTTAAAACAAGGTGATCCGCTCTCTCTCTACCTCTTTGTTCTTTTCTTAGAGAGGTTATACCATCTTATTGATAAAGTAATAGTTGAGAAGAAGTGGAAACCGATCAGAATTTCACGGAATGGTCCTCTTCTTTTTCATGGTTGTTTGGCGGATAATTTGATCCTGTTTGCTGAAGCCTCGGTCGTCCAGATAAGGGTTATCCGTGATGTCCTTGACCATTTTTGCGCAGCTTCGGGCCAACGCGTAAGTTTGAATAAGTCAAAGATCTTCTCCTCTAAAAATGTTTCTTGTGGACTTGAAGCTCTCCTTTCCGCAGAAAGTGGAATGAAAGCTACCCGGGATCTTGGGAAATATTTAGGGATGCATGTGCTCAAGAAACGGATAAACAAAGCACCTTTAGAGAAGTTTTGGAAAGAATTAATTCTAAGCTGGTTGGGTGGAAGAGCCAAACGCTAAGCTTTGTTGGACGTCTGACACTTACTAAGTCAGTACTGTTGTCGATTCCAATCCACTTGATGGGAGCTATAATGCTCCCAAAAGCAATGATTGATGGCTCACAAAAGATTTCATGATCTTTCTTATGGGGATACGGTAGAATAAAAGAGACAACACCTTGTATCATGGAAGAGTGTGTGTCGAAATAAAGGTGGATTGGGTATATGTTCCTCTCGAGTCATGAACCTAGCCTTGATTGCTAAGGTAGCCTGACATTTATTGAATGATTATGACAGCCTATAGGCTAGAGTTTTGCGCAGTAAGTATAAGGTAAAACACGTTCACGATGTGGATTGGGGGTCACCTAAAGATAATGTTTCATCGACATGGAGAAATATCACGTTGGTGCTTCGGAATGTAGTTTGAAAGGGTTTACTTTGGATCTTGGGTGACAGAAGAGAGGTAGGATTTTGGTCTGACCATGGCTGTTGGATGAACCGCTACGTAATCACCTAGTGTGTGAGCTACCGACAGAGGTTCAGAACTCTCGGGCACAAGATTTTTGGAGTGATGAGAGGTCTGGAATCTGGAATTTATATCACAATTTGTAAGCCCTAACCTCTATTTACAGTTACAGTCGATGGTACTTGATAAGTTTGCAAGAGCAAAGGATCGTTTGTGTTAGAAAGACACGAACAATAGAGGGTTCACAGTGACTTCTGCGTACTGATTATTGACTATCGATGACAGGTTGCAACCTTACCTTTTTATTTGAAAGGGTCTGAAAAGTGTGCGTATTGGAGAGAGTAAAGACGTTTTTGTGGTAGGGGATGCACCAATTTTTGATGACTAATGTGGAACGCTAACGGAGACATCTAAGTGACTTTAGCTTATGCCAGGTTTGTAAAGCCGGTGAAGAAACGATTATACACATCCTTTGGGATTGTCCTGTGATGTCCAGGATTTGGCAGTGGATACTCCCGCCTCGGAAACGGCCACATTTCTTCGAAATGTCAGTCCTTGAATAGCTATATGAGAATCTTGGAGATGATACAAACTTTGGACAAAGCCGCTGGTTGATTTTGTTTGCTATGGCTATTTGGTGGGGTTAGAAGTGGAGATGTATGAATGTCTTTAGATCGAAAGTGCTTGCCGTGACCGAGTTTGATTCCTTAAAGATTTTCAGATGAAGTCTCGAAGGCTTATGAGGTAACAAGTTTAACAAACGGTTCACGGTTGAGGGTGGAAAGGAAAATAGCTTGGTCTAAACCGCGAGACGGTGGGTATAAAATGAATATAAATGGTGCATCTCAAAGAAATTCAGGACTAGCCTCGGCTGGAGAGGTTTTCCGAGATAGTAATGGAGATTGGTGTGACAGGTTTTCTCTTAACATTGGTATTTGCTCAGCTCCGTTGGCTGAGATATGGGGAGTGTATTGTGGCCTCTTAAGGGCTTGGGAACGAGGTATAACACGGTTGGAGCTGGAGGTGGATTCCAAAGTGGTGGTTGGTTACTTACAGACACGGTTGAGCGATTCTCTTCCTTTGTCTTTCCTAGCACGGTTGTGCTATAGCTTATTAGCTAAGGACTGGGTTGTCCGTATCTCTCACGTTTATAAGGAGGCTATGCGGACGGATTGGCAAACTATGCACTTTCTCTTTCTTTGGGTTTTCATGTTATTTTGACTCCTCACGAGGAGGTTTCTTTGCTTTTTCGGATGATAAGGCTAGATTTTTTGTCCCTAAAATGTTGAACGTTTAGTTTCGTTTTATTGAATAAAGATTAGGGAGGTCTTTTCCTCCTTTCGTTGACCAAAAAAAAAAGATTAGTGTGTTTATAATAAATGTTTAAAGTTTTTTTCTTTTGCTGTTTAACTTTTTTATTGTTTAATGCTCAATAGGTTATGATTATTACACATGATACAAAAGATAAAGGTCCAATTAATTGATGAATAAACATGATCGTTACTATAGAGTGCATATCAGCCACGTGTCTGATGTGTATACATTTTAGCATATTTCATAGCTCTAATATAGTTAATTTTGCATCCATATTCATAGCATACTCATCATTTTAGAGCTCCTTTTGGTTCATTTGCATTGATTGCACTTGCATTGCATACATTGTACATTTTAGTGTTTTTATCAGGAGTTTATGGTTAACTGGGCCTTGGAGGTGAAGTCATGTCGCCAACTCGGCCTTGGAGGTGAAGTCATGTCGCCAACTCGGCCTTGGAGGTGAAGTCATGTCGCCAACTCGGCCTTAGAGGTGAAGTCGCTTAGTGAAGTCAGACGAACTTTATGTCTTTATTGACTTTGACTCTTGAGGGTTTTGTCACAAAGGGTATAAATACCCCTCTTTGGTATTCAGAACATATTATTCACGTTTTTGTGCCTCTTTTGTCTGAGAACTGTTATTCACTCTCTCCTTTGTAATTTCCAGATCAAAACTTTTCCCTTTTTAGTTTTGAATGCAATTTCAATTTCCAAATCAATCTTGTTTATCTTTATCTTACTTTATGATTATATTGCTTGTTCCATTTTCTCTGCTCTTACCTCTGCTCATGGATTCTGAGTAGATCTCTTTGGGTGAGTGAGGAAGAAGGATAGATCTAGGTTCAATCATGGTTTTCTGTCTCGTTTAGGTTGTTATTTCCATAGATCCTTAGTCTAAGTGTTCTTCATGCCTATTTCAACCTGATCAATTGAAATTTGATGTGTTGCATTCTCTGCCTGAAAGGTGTTCGATGAATTGTTTGGCTTAGCTTAGATTAAGATTTAGCTTATCTAGCCCAA
>OVAX01000790.1:16618-64072 GCA_900406405.1 Lepidium africanum | reverse complement strand
CAATAATTTTGGATTGATCGGAAGTTTGACGTTCGGGAAAATTGACGTATTTTCCTAACATGGACCACTATATCTGGCCGGTTAGATTATGTTCAACTGGTTCTCATATACATTTTTGATTAGTTTTGGGTATAATTGATAAAGAATGGTTGACAATCAAAGCACATTTTAAAAGTATTCTTCTCAAATTATGTACTATCATGTATTTTTATATTCTCTAGTTGCGCATTATCAAATATATACTTTTAAACGTGAATAACATTCGAGATTCTTAGCTTTACGGCATATAATCAAGCCATGCAATTATGCTTTGATTATTTAATATTATTATTTCTAATAAAATCTAAAGAATAGCATTTATATATCTAAACAAAATGAAGCCTATAACTACTTATATATAGTCTCTCGAACTGGTGTCACGAATAACATTTTGAGTATATTCTATACAATAAGTTATCAATATACTATACTTATTAGTGATGTAGAATAAACAAATCTGACAGTTAATGGAACAGAACCAGATTCACTCCGTTATACGTCTTTATCAACCATGAACTAATAGAATACATTCGACTGCAAAACATTATGAAATCTTGTGCTCCTTCCTTCGTTTCTTATCTAGAAAATCAATCTAATTTAATTCGTTCATTCATTTGGTGTAGTACATTCACTTAACTTATATAAAAATGTGAAAAATGTCAAATTTAATAAATAAAACTTTTTTTGACAACTATGGATCGGATCTTGTCGAACCAATTGTTGACAAACAAATAATATTGTCTAACACTAAAAAACAAGAAGACAAAATTCAAAGGGGGTGTATTGATACAAGAATTTAGGAGATTTGATAAAAAAAATTTGGTTTTGAAAACTTTGAAGAGATCTAACTGAGTTTTCATAGGATTGGACTGATTTGGTTGATACTGTATTTTGTAAAATCAAATGATTTAGTGATTTGAAGAGATTTTATTACAAGTCTTTATGAGATTTTGTATGATTTATCTCTGAAAGAAAGAACACCTTAATCTATTTCTTGTGAAATCAAATTCACCGAAGACTACTGTACCTTTCCTACTTTCATGACTAAGACCAAAATCACACATCTGCATAAGTAAATACACATTTATTTTTTCCAGTCAGTTGCATATATTAATCAACATTCTCATGTATAAATAAATTTTGATGCTACCAAAAGCTTTGATGTTGTAAAGAATATGAATTTATACAGCATATGGTGGCTTTCAAAGAGTTTTATATAATGTAGTTCTAGCTACAATGAAACCTAAAGCATTCAAACCTTCCGTTATGATTTTCGTATATATGATCGAATCACAAATGTCAAAAACACTTCAGTTAGCCTAAGAAAACGAAAACTTGGAAAACATATGAAACATCGAATTAAAAAAAGGCAACAATATAGATTAACAAAGAGTAGTGTGACACATTAAGAATGTGAGAATCATATCAATGAAGGATGCAAAGGAAAATAAATGTAGAGAACAAAAAAAAAGAGATTGACTTTTGTCCAAAGTTGAAACAGATTTATGAGGGGAAAAAACAATAAAGAAGGCCACGGGAAGGAGGATGTGAAGAACAAAAAAATATTCAGGAAAATGTTTCTTCTTAATTGAAATCACATTTTAAAGGGTGAGATTTTCATCAATAATTTGTCAACTAAAAGTATACAAAATCTTCCAAAATCAGGCTAAGTGTGTGTTTCAAAAAGAATTGTTAACATTTGAATAACAATAGACTTGATAAGATTATTAAAAATTACTCACTGAATAACAATAAATTGTAAATTATTTTGAATGATTGTATATAAATTCAAATTTAATAACATATTATTTGAGAAGACATTTACAAAGGTGATTTTAGACAAAATAAAATAAGATCTTCTAAAAGTTTTGTTGACATCTATAATAAGATATATGAAAAAAAATTATTAATCCCATTTGTTCACTTCTCAATCTTCAGTTGCATAAAGATTTATTAATCATGTAATCCATTGTTGACCAAGAGAAATTACCAACTCTATATATCTTGGATTTGCTTAATAAGAAATTATTTAAGATATAACACAAAGTATTATGTTTATAGTTATGCAGTCCAAATCTACTACCACAATAGCTAAAGATTTCATAAAACTTAAACAAAAAAAGCAAAAATAACTTAGGCAATGGCGACCAAAATATAGTATCAACCAATTAATGAAAATATGTATAACCAATGATATATGTAAATCAGTTTTTGGAAAAAGAAATCAAAATTAATATGCAAATACAATAACTTAAAAAATTGAGTGAAGATTGGGATAAATGTGATTTGATATTTTAGAGAATATTGTAAAGATTTTGGTTTTAAATTTTTATCAACAAAATTCAGTTTTAAATTTTAGTTTGAAACTTTTTAACAAATTATAATTTGAAATTCACTAAAGTTATATACTTTCAAAAATTAGAATCTGTTTTATTGACTCAAATATCTTCTTACATAGTCAAGAACTTTAATCCTTTCATTTTAATGTCTTATAACGTTAAAGAGTTGTACGGTAAATGCACACGTATAACTTTAATAAAATATCATGTGATTGGTACTATGAAGATTGTTCACTATAAACATTTAACCAATTATGGTTTAAATGCTTCATGTTTGCATAATAATTCTATTAAGTTCTTTGTAAAAATAAAATAAAACACTATAGTTTATATTGCAATCTGTAACAAAAGTTATCATCAATGTTTTCTTAATCACCTTTAAAAGTCAAAAGCTAGTATAAAGATATGCGTTTGTAATTGATAATTAATTAATATGACCAGTTTTGAATTAAAATTTTGTCAAAATTATTCAATTTTATACTAACGATTTACTATATTAGTAACTACATAATGGAAACGGTTTTGTCGATTGATGTTATTAACATATTACAAAAAGGCATAATAGTATATTCCAAAAAACATGTCTTTATATTTTCATAAACATCTAATATTATAGCGTGTTAATGTTACTAACATATTACAAAAAGACATAATACTATATTCCAATAAACATGTTTTTTTATTTTATTTTTTTTTATGTTAAAGAGAAAGAATCAAACAAGAACCAAATTATAAGAACTACCAAAGATAGAGAAATGAGAGCTTTTCAAATGAAAAGAAGATAGCATAGTTCTGTACGGTGACAGTTATAGCAGAACAGCACAGCACAACAAAAAACACTAAGTTTGTGACCAGCAAGAGAAGATTGCCAGCATGTTTAGAGCCAGTTATCTTCATAATAGAAGATTTGTTCCTCATAATTCTAAGGATTTTGGATATGATAACCTGATGTGTGGAGGTGAGACCTTCGTGCACGCGTCGGTTACGTTCCTTCCATAATTCATAAATAGTTTCTTGCCAACCTAGTAAAGTGGCCATTCGAGTCTGAGATGAAGTCAAAACAGTATGGAGCCATTCTATGATATCTTCCCATTTAATTGGAACATTCAACAAGTCCAGTTTCCTCATGATTAGTCCAAACCTTTTTTCCATAGAAACATTCAAAGAACAAGTGATTCCTTGTTTCCTTCTCTGTTCCACATAAGAGATAAGTCACCTCAGTATCATATCCCAAAGCACTTAATCTATCTAACGTTGGGCTCCGATTTCCTCATAAAGAGCCAAGTGGTCATTGTATGCCTTAAACCACACAAATCTATTCCAATTTACCTCTGGTTTAGAGTCTCGGATTGTATGTCAAACTTCTCGAGAATTGAAGCAATTTGTGACTCTTCCATTCACAGTCCATGTGGGTTTATCATGCTGATCATTTAAGATTAACGTGGTGATGAAGGAGAAGACCTAAAGGGTTTTATTGGATCTGGCTGGTGGTAGTTGCCACCCGTTGGAGGAGGAAATATCTTTCACCAGAGAGGTAAGAGGGATACCCATCTGTGAGGGTGATGAAGGCCCTAAAAAGTCAATCAGAGCTCCAAAGGGAGTCCACGGATCCCACCAAAAATGTGTTTCTTTCCCATCACCCACGTGTATTTGGAGGAATGATTTAGCCTTTTGCCTCTGTTGTAAAATCTTACGGAGTGACCATGAGTAAGCTGGGTTAGTGTTTTGCAAAGCCCAGAAAGAGGTTTTGGTTAGGTATCTATATCGTATCCATGCCACCCATATAGACCCAGCTCGATGATACAACATCCATATAAGCTTAAGACAACATGTTGAGTTCCAATTCTCGAAATAAGTCCTCCTTCTTGTTTTGGGAATGTTACATCGTACCAAGCCACTTTTGCTCCTTGCTTGCAGTCGAGATTACCATGCCACAGAAAAGAGGCGGATAAGGAATTGATCATTTTAATCACTTTCTTTGGTAGCACGAACGCTGCAGACCAGAACCCAACAACTCCCGCAATTATTGTTGTTATTAATCTTCATCTTCCAGCTATACTCAAGTGGCGGTGAAACCAACAACCCAGCTTTTTCCTAATTTGTGTTAACAACGAATCACAATTGGATATAGAGAGTCTTTTAGTACATAAGGGGAGCCCCAAATATCTAACAGGCAAAGGAGAAGGTTGTAAGTGAAACCGTGAATGAATTATGTCCAATACCCGCAGTAGAAATATCAGAACAGAACATTGATGTCTTTTCAATGTTAACTGCTAAGCCATACATCTTTTCAAATTGCGAGAGCATGGAGAAATGCCCTGCAGTGATCGTTCTGTTCCATCCAAAAAGATTAAGAGATCGTCTGCAAACATTAAATGGGATAGTTTTGTACGTTCACATCCTAGATGAAGATCAAAAATTCCATCTGCAGCTGCCTTATTGATCATTAAAGATAAGATATTCATTGCCAATACAAATAAAATTGGTGAAAGCGGATCACCCTGCCTGAGTCCAGATCTGCTCTTAAAATAACCTGATGTTATATTGTTGATTGAGATGGAGAAAGAAGGTGTACAAATACAAGACTTTACCAATTTAACCAGATGGTTTGGGAACCCATAAGCGTGAAGAGCTGATATGATGAAGTCCCAATGAATAGAATCAAATGCCTTTGCCACATCAATCTTGAGCGTGATCCTTGGAGTTATTCCTCTGCGTTCATAACCTTGAATCACCTCAGTAGTGACTAGTACATTCTCCACTAGAAGGCGTCCTTTAATGAAGGCTATTTGGTTTGGTTCAACAAGATGTGGAAGCTCCGCTTTGATCCTTGAGGCAATGATTTTGGAAACAAGCTTGTATAGTGTATTACAACATGAAATGGGTCGGAATTCTTGAATTGATACTGCGCCCACACGTTTAGGAATTAGAACCAAGTTGCATTCAAAGCTGAGGGAAGGAATCCGGACGCAAAAAATTCTTGTA
This sequence comes from Lepidium africanum, assembly GCA_900406405.1. Lineage (NCBI taxonomy): Eukaryota > Viridiplantae > Streptophyta > Magnoliopsida > Brassicales > Brassicaceae > Lepidium > Lepidium africanum. Next base: position 58,709 of record OVAX01000790.1, on the reverse strand, counting down.
GTGAGCAAACCAATTCGTGACCTAATATATCCCAACTAGCTCTATAAAATTTGGAGCTAAATCCATCTGGTCCCGGAGTTTCATTGAGAGGCAGATGATATAATGCTGTTTTGATCCCAACTGAATTGACTGGAGCAAGAAGACGTTGTGTCGAAGACTCTTGGATTCCTTTGTGTGTGATTCCAGCTAGGAAACGTGGCAGGTCTGGATAATAGATTCCTCTTCTGGTTGTGAGAATTTTTTGGCAATGATCAATTGCAACTTGGTGAACCTCCTCCAGTGATGAAGTAGAAAAGCCATTATATTTAAGCAAGAACTTGATGGTGTTTGAAGCATTTCTTGCCTTTGTTGCCCTGAAGAAGAATCGTGTGCAAAAATCTCCTTCCTGTAGCCATCGGATTTGGGATCGCTACCTGAAAAAACTCTCCTCTACTGTTCTTAAGTGAAGCCAAGTCTCGAGGCAAATTTTTTCATTCGCCATGTTTGCAGGTGTAGGGTCCTACATTGTTAATACCTGAAAAGATTTAAGCAAACGATGAGCCTCAAGAACTCTCACTTCAATATCACTATAATTAGATTTGTTTAGAGATTTTAGCGGTCGCTTAAGTTGTTTTTGTTTTGAGCAGAATTCTCCCAAGTTTGACACAGGATCTATGGAGTCTTCCTATTTCCCTTTAACCACTTCGATGAAGGCTGGGTTTTTGGTAAGGTAGTTAAAAAATTTAAAAGGTCGGGTACCAAAAACAGGAGGAGGTGAGGAGAGTCTAATGTGGCAAGGAGCGTGGTCAGAGAATTCTAGTGCTTCAAATGAACAATGGCTAGAGGGGTAAGTTACAATCCATTCGTCGTTTACTAGACATCTATCTAGTTTCTTAGCAACTGGATCTGCGCTTCTCTTATTTATCTAAGTAAAAGTGGGGCCTTGAAATTGAAGATCAAATAGATGAATGTTTGCGAGACAGCTAGCAAATTCTCTCATTCCCGAAGTTGAGGAAGTGCAATTGACATTAGATGTTTCTTGTGGACTCAAAACTTCGTTGAAATCTCCCATAACTATCCATGGCTTATTAACCAAATCAAAGAAAACATGTGTATCACGGAGAGTAACCTATAAGTTATTTCGCTGTTCTCCTTCATTAAAGGCATAGACGGCTGTCACATAGCAAATGGATCCATCCTCAAAAGTTATCTCTGAGGTTATTGACTGTGCATCTGAGGAAAGTTGGTGCAAAGTTGCTAGCTTCTTAGCTACTATCCAGACTCTCCCTGAGTCATGATGCTGGTGGTTTGATAAAGTGGTCCATTCGGGACCCAAAAGAGACAAAAGACGGTTCTTGTTAGATCCTTTAATGTGCGTTTCCAATATAGCTCCGAAGACAATGGACCTAGATCTAATCCAATTTACAAGCGGTCGATGCTTCTAGTCGTTTAGACCCCACACATTCCAAAAAAATGTACCTACCATTAGAAAAGTCATAGGCGGTTAGGTTCTCCTTGGAGAGGAGAAAACCTGTTGGAACCACCTGATGGGTTATTCTAAGACTTCTTCCTCCTTTTTAGCTTTTTTTTTGAAGCAGAAGAAGAGGAAGATGCATATGGGGATGCTATCTGGATTGGAAACGAAGAAGCCACAACCAATGCATTAGAACCAGCATTAATAAAGGGATCAGGGTTTGAAGGTAGTGGTAAGGGAGGCGATGGTATTGAAGAGTGTTGGGTTAAGGCTGTTTTTGGGACAATGAGAGTGGTCTTAGGTGGGGTTTTTGTAGGGGAGGGAGGTTGACTTAAAGAGCGTCAACGGTTCGGTGGTGAATTTCCAGGTAAGATACTCTTGGGTGAGGAGGGTAAGGAACGGGTGGTGGTGGGATTGTGTTCTAGGATCGGTTTGGTTTTAAGAGGTGGAATTGGCGGGATTGCAGGAGCTGGTTTTTCGGGATAGATATCTGGAGCTGGGTTTTTTTTGGGTATGGTCTTTGCCTGGGGAGCCGGTTGTCTGTTTTGTTGGTTGGAATTGATGTCCTTCTTGGCAAGTGGGCAAGTGGGAGCTTTGTGACCTAAAATGTTACATACAAGGCAGAGGGGTGGAAGCCATGGGTAAGAGACATGGAGCTTGATAACTGACCCATTCTCTTTCTCAATCTCAATCTCGTTGGGTAGGGGTTAGCCAAATTTGTAATGAGTTTGACCTCCACTATAGTTATGCTTTTGAATTTCTAATATATGTTTTTTTATATTTTTATAAAATTTAATATTATAGCATGTTGAAACTTTATGATCTCATGTTTTGCATTCATAGAAACGGCCAAAAGACTTTAGAAATATTTAGAACAATGTATAACTCAGATGCTAAACTAAACTAAAACACTTATCTCACAATTGTCACGATTTTCTACGAAAAATTCTAGAAATATCTATAAAGATAAAAACATAAGTTATGAAACCGAACGTGAACCATTACAAATGTTTGATACATCTCTTAGGACACTCAAAAAAAAAACTAAATGAGATTTATAGATTAATAAAAGAAATGCATGTATATTACGCAATACAATTCAATTGTAGGAGCTTTACTACATATACGCAAGATTCATATAGATATAGAAATGGTTGAACAAGTGATAAAGATCGCTGCGAGTAATCTAAACACCACAAAGTGTTAACAGCAAACTTATATGCATTTACCGGAAAATGACAATTATCTAAAATGTTGAAAGTCAAAATGAAGAAAAGAGGCCTTTAGAAATCCCTTCAGATTAGCTCACTGGTTTTGACTTGAATGTATATATTTGGCTTGGCTTGTTTCATCTCAGATACTTGATGAATATACAGTGTTTTATACAAGCAAAAAAAAAAAACCTAGCCTTTTACAAAAACCTTGTAATAAAAAGCAAAAAAATGTATGCAACCAATTAAATATGAAGCCCAATATAAAAAGGCCCATTACAGTTGGAATAGTAAATATTACAGAAAATAATTAAATTAAATTTACATTGTTGGCCCAAAAATTCTCTGAAAGACATAAAAGTGTGTCACCCGCAAACGCAAACGACGCCGTATCGTTGTGAACCCTACGCGAAGAAGTGCATTTGGAGAAGAGGAAGAGAGAGAGGGGAGGCAGTTCGCAGAAACAATGGCGGTAGAAAACACTCCCAAGCCTGTTGTTACGGAAGAGGCAAACCGTAATTCTTCAGAGAATCCGATTGATCGCTACCGTGAGGAAGGTGATGAAGCTGAAGAAGGTGAGATCGTTGGCGACGAAGGTCACGGAGACGTAGACGAATCGAACAAATCCGCCGTTCCTCAATCGCATCCGTTGGAGCATTCCTGGACGTTTTGGTTTGATAATCCTTCTGTGAAATCGAAGCAGACCACTTGGGGAAGCTCCTTGCGATCCGTGTTCACGTTCTCCACTGTTGAGGAATTCTGGAGGTTAGGCTTTTGACTTCTCTTTTCGATTTTTCCCTACCCAATCAGTGCTTCTTTCAATGTTCTGCATCTGGATTTTGTTTTAGATTCCAATACCTCGGAAAAGATTATGTTCATTGTTGGTGGATTAGAATATTTCATGAAATCACCATTCGTTTGAAGAATTGCAAGTTTGGTGTATGAATTCGTAGCTTCAAGTTATTGTAGGGTTTGAGGAATAGTTACGATCTTATGTTCAGTCTAAATCGACTATTAGACCTCAGAAACTTCGGTTGTTACTCACTTATTTGCTTCAGAATAGCTAAACATTGAACTAGGAGATCGAAAACTAAGTCGAAGAGTAAATTAGTGCGAGAAAGAGACGAACGTTTGAAATCATCAAATGAGATAATAAACAAACACTTTCCTGATGTCTATGGAAGGCTATTGTATTGTTTTTGGTTATGAATCTCTCACCATGGCTTAATAGGTTTGTCCAGTGCTCTTTATGTATACAAACATATATTACTTTGCTTTGCAGTTTGTACAATAACATGCGGCATCCGAGCAAGTTAGCTCCAGGAGCTGACTTCTACTGTTTCAAACACAATATCGAACCAAAGTGGGAGGATCCTATCTGTGCAAATGGAGGAAAATGGACTATGACGTTCCCTAAGGATAAGTCTGATAAGTCCTGGCTCTACACTGTACGGTTTTATTCTGTTCTATTTTACTTTGATAGATAATGTTTTGTTCTGACTAGGCAAGTCTAAATGGGTTTTTCTTTTCATATGCTTCGTTTAGTTGCTTGCATTGATTGGAGAACAGTTTGACCATGGAGATGAAATCTGTGGAGCTGTTGTTAACATTAGAGCGAAACAAGAAAGGATATCTATTTGGACCAAAAACGCTTCAAAAGAAGCTGCTCAGGTAAACAACAGAAACCAAGACGATTTCTCATCAAAACTCATCAAACAGTCTTACTGTGATAACAAAAATACCAAAGGCATGAAATTTCTGTCTGTTCCAATGTTGCAGGTGAGCATTGGAAAACAATGGAAGGAGATTCTTGATTATAACAACAGCATAGGTTTCATCATCCATGTAAGAAAATAAGCTTCTCACAATGCGAATTTGAAGTCTGTTTTCGTCATCTCTCACTCTTTGTTCATTTTCTGGTATGGTTTTGTTTCAGGAGGATGCAAAGAAGCTGGATAGGAACGCAAAGAATGCGTACACTGCTTGATCGTTTCAGTTACAGTTTTGTATGTGAGAGATCTCTATTGATATCATTATAACGTGAACGCTTGTCTTGCTCTTCAGTGTTGATTGTTCACAATCTCTAACATTTCATTTAGTTTTATTAATATATAGCATGCTCTTCACGAAATTAGTGGGTTCCAATCCATCGGAGACTATAAAACAATATAAACAGATACGCTGGCTGAAGTAAAACACATGTTTAATTTTTTTTTTAAATTAAAGGAAAAATAATAGTTGTCCACCTTAAAAGCAGCCCATGCGCATTATAATTCGTAATTCGTGACTCGTAACCAGTGATGAAAAGGTCTCCGGTTTCTTTTGGGATTTCTTTGAAAACAATCATTTTAAGTTAAATCCGAAGAATCGTATGCATTAATGAATAATTGGTTTTAATGTCTTCGGTTCTCGAATTGATCAATCACTTATCATAATCAATGGAGTTATTGTTGAACCGGTTTAACTCGGGTTTTGACGGTGACCGGTTAAGTAGCCGTAAAATGAGTGTCGGTAGGAGATCCAAGTGTGAAATTTGTCAACTGTCCACAAGGACCACTTGCACTTGGTGCGACAAGATTCTTCGATACATGCCCTCTATTTATCTGCACAATTGGTGATTACTCAGATTCATTAAAATAACGTTGTATTAATATTACTATGCAATCTCTTTATAGTTATATATGAAGAAATTAGTCTCTTTGAAATTTACTTAAACAAGTTGTGTTAAAATAATACAATAGTTTATATACAAACGTACACACAAAAGGGATTGAAGAAAACATATGGAAGCATGTGCAAGATCAGATCTAAATCTATGACTATTCTAATATTTGTTTATGAATGATGTTACTGAGAAACTACACACATTTAATCCCAACATGTTTTAATTATTTTTATAATTGAATACAGATCAAAACGCGCCTTCATTATCAAGTTAAATCAAATCTATAGTGTCCCGATAAGTGAAGTAGAAGACATTATTTCAAGGGAGTTCTCTCTCTCTGTCTTTATACTTTCAGCAAGCTCATCACTGAAAGAGCTTGAGCCTGAGAGATCTGAGAAGGAAAAGAGATTTAGAGTCTCTTTGGTACAAGATCTACCTCGACCAGGTGAGAAATATCTCTCTTTAGTAACTGTAACTTTGTTTTCTAGCTCTTGAACTCGATTGTTTCTGGGTTTGTTGAATTGATTGCTAAAGTTACATTCTTTAGATCCCTGTGATGGGATTATCCTTTGAATTGATAAACCCTAGATTTTAACTACTTCAAATCTTGGTTACAATTTGAGATATAACTTAATTATGTATTTGCTAGATCCAACAGTTGTTGATATCTTTAGCTCAAGTTATTTGTTCAACTAAGAATCAAGCACTAAGATTTGTTCAAAATGCTACAGGAGATCTGAAAGAATCATGGGTTCTAAACATCATAACCCACCAGGGAATAACAGATCGAGAAGTACACTATCTCTACTCGTTGTGGTTGGTTTATGCTGTTTCTTCTACCTTCTTGGAGCATGGCAAAAGAGTGGCTTTGGTAAAGGAGATAGCATAGCCATGGAGATAACCAAGCAAGCACAGTGCACAGACGTTGTCACTGATCTCGACTTTGAACCTCATCACAACACAGTGAAGATTCCACAAAAAGCTAATCCAAAACCTGTTTCTTTCAAGCCGTGCGATGTTAAGCTCAAGGATTACACGCCTTGTCAAGAGCAAGACCGAGCCATGAAGTTCCCTAGAGAGAACATGATTTACAGAGAGAGACATTGTCCGCCCGAGAATGAGAAACTTCGTTGTCTTGTTCCTGCTCCTAAAGGGTATATGACTCCATTCCCTTGGCCTAAAAGCAGAGACTACGTTCATTACGCTAATGCTCCTTTCAAGAGCTTGACTGTTGAGAAAGCTGGCCAGAATTGGGTTCAGTTTCAAGGAAATGTGTTTAAGTTTCCCGGTGGAGGAACTATGTTTCCTCAAGGCGCGGATGCTTATATAGAAGAGCTAGCTTCTGTTATTCCAATCAAAGATGGATCTGTTAGAACTGCTTTGGACACTGGATGTGGGGTAAGTCAGATTTTGTTTCGGTTTGGAGACAGGTCTATTCATTTTCGCAGAATCTAATGGATACTAATTTTCTACTTGTAGGTTGCAAGCTGGGGTGCTTACATGCTAAAGAGGAATGTGCTGACTATGTCGTTTGCACCAAGGGATAACCATGAAGCACAAGTCCAGTTTGCGCTTGAAAGAGGAGTCCCAGCGATTATCGCTGTTCTTGGATCAATTCTACTTCCTTATCCTCCAAGAGCATTTGATATGGCTCAATGCTCCCGATGCTTGATACCATGGACCGCAAACGGTACATACCAGCAATAAAATTAAGTGAAAATTCCATGTCATGTCCAACTTGTACTCATATTTGCTTTTGGATTGCTTGTACAGAGGGAACGTACTTAATGGAGGTTGATAGAGTCTTGAGACCGGGAGGTTACTGGGTTTTATCAGGCCCTCCGATCAACTGGAAGACCTGGCACAAGACGTGGAACCGAACTACAGAAGAGCTTGATGCCGAGCAAAAGAGAATAGAGGGAATCGCAGAGTCCCTATGCTGGGAGAAGAAGTATGAGAAGGGAGACATTGCAATTTTCAGAAAAAGTATAAACGACAGATCCTGTGATAGATCAACATCGGTTGGCACCTGTAAGAGGAAAGACACTGATGATGTCTGGTACAAGGAGATACAAACATGCATAACACCATTCCCTAAAGTATCAAACGAAGAAGAAGTTGCTGGAGGAGAGCTAAAGAAGTTTCCCGAAAGGCTATTCGCAGTGCCTCCAATTATCTCTAAAGGTTTGATTGATGGCGTCGACGCTGAATCATACCAAAAAGACATCAATCTATGGAAGAAGCGAGTAAACGCATACAAGAGAATCAACAAACTGATAGGTTCCACGAGATACCGTAATATAATGGATATGAATGCTGGTCTTGGTGGCTTCGCTGCTGCGCTCGAATCACCTAAATCTTGGGTTATGAATGTGATTCCAACCATTAACAAGAACACGTTGAGTGTTGTCTATGAGAGAGGTCTCATTGGTATTTATCATGACTGGTAAACACATCTGTTATACACCACAAAAATCTCTTAGTATATCTTCCTTCCATTTATGGCTCCATTATTTCTAAATACCTTTCCTTTTTGTAATCTTTGCAGGTGTGAAGGGTTTTCAACTTATCCAAGAACATACGACTTCATTCACGCTAATGGTGTCTTCAGCTTGTATCAGCACAGGTAAAGACATAAACCTAACTTAACCCTAAAGCTACTAATTAGTAATCATTGATTTAATCCTAAAGAGAGCTTCAAACTTTCAGATTATTTTAGTTCCCTTTTTCTACTTGGCTTATGGGCTAATTTCATTGTTTTAACAGTTGCAAACTTGAGGATATTCTTCTTGAAACGGATCGAATTCTACGGCCGGAAGGGATAGTGATTTTCCGGGATGAGGTTGATGTTCTGAACGATGTGAGGAAGATCGTTGATGGAATGAGATGGGATACTAAATTGATGGATCATGAAGATGGTCCTCTCGTGCCGGAGAAAATTCTCGTCGCCACGAAGCAGTATTGGGTTGCCGGCGACGATGGAAACACTTCTCCGTCCTCTTCTTCTGACAATAGTGAAGAAGAATAAATAAACTCCTCAGGTATTGTAATTTATAGTCCCTGTAAGTTTTCATGTTTACGGAATTAACCACAAAGTTCTGTTAAGATCAATCAAACCCGCTAAGCTTATTGTAGACTTCTGAATTCAAAATTCATGATTATGAATTCAAAAATTTTATTTTTGGATATGTTATCAGGTACGAAGCTTGAAGTGTATATCTATTTTACAACACCTGGAAAAATTCTTATCAAAGGAAAGGAATCAGAATTGCCAAAGGTGTCGAAAGTTGATAAACAATGTAGTTGATGATCAAAACGAATATGTGCATTTATGTTTTATTTTTGTTCACTAGTTTTTATTTATTTATATGAAAGTTTTTTAAAAAAGGTCCAGTGTTTTGCAAGATAGTTGAAGGCAGCCTTGGACGTTTGTTAGTTGTTATGATGCGATCTTGACATTTTTTAATAATAGTTTTACATAAAGCGTATTTATAATATAATATAAATGGAAACATCTAGATGATATTTTAATGTATTATATAAAGTTAAAAAAATCGTAGAAAAATATCAATAATAGTTGAATGACATTATTGTCGGTGGATGAAAAATATCAAAAATATCAATATCCTGAGGCAAACCCATAATTATAAGGAATAATGAAAAACAAAAAGGAACAAAAAAAAGCAATGAAAAAATATAGGACCAATAATAAATAGTAAAAAAAAACACAACCGTGCTACTTCGAACTTTCGTCTCTGTGATCAGTCTATAAGGTACTGGTTTTTTGTTTTCCAACTAATTATTTGTTCAATACTCTTCCCTTTTAACTAGTACTGGTCATAAAAAATCAGAATCGAAAACAAACCGAACCTATCTGAAAATAATTCAGTTCAGTTTCATATCCTACCAACTAACTGAATGGTTTCAAAATATTAGTTTCGAATTGGTTTGGGTAAAAACCAAAAATCAAACATAATCATATAAGAAATCAAACCTATACTAATCAACTAATTATACTAACAATATAATATAATCCTAATATGATACTTTGTTATAAATAATGACTCGAAACCAAATAAATTGATTATTTTGATCATATATTTTGTGTGTTTTGTTATTTTTAGTTACAAATAATCACTTTTTTTAAGGTGTTTTTTTAATTACAACTAATTATTCGGAACTGAATTGATTAAAAACCAAAATTATTTCAAATCTAATTTGGTTAATATTTCAAGAACTCATTCAGAATCGAGAAACCAAAGAAATCAAACAAAATTTAGTCGATAACTATATGATTACCATATTTCTAAAACCAATAGAACCGATCCGAGCCAAACTACAAATACAAAGATCTGAACCAGATCAAAGAATTGAATGTCAAAGACTAATTTTAACATTTGTTATACTAGAAAAGATAATCATACGTATCTAATTTAGAGTTGTGATGAATCTTGAAATTTGGTTCGGTCTTTGGTTTTAAAAAGTCATTTAAACTCTAACATTACCAAAATGTTTAAAATAAATGCCATTGAATTATTTTTGGGTCAGACTAATAACATCGTTTGAAATTATCATTTGAAAAAAATGTGTGGCTGAAACGAATGTGGTTTGAAAAATGACTTTTTGAAAATAGTAGTTGGTAAAAGAGATTTTTTACACGAGGGTTATTTGAAGGTTAATGTTGATTGTTAACACTACAACGATTGAATAGTGTAATAAGATAAAATATTAGTATGTAAAAATTTAATTTAAAATAATTAATCTAAAAAATAAATAATAACATATAATTTAACATTTTTGATTAAAAAATAAATATATGGATTACAATTACTATTTTTATATTAGCAACCGACTATTTTTCTATATATAAATGAACAAAAAAAATAATTTTAAACCATAATGTGAATTATATATTTTTTCTTAAATCATAATGGTGCGTAAAATGTAAAAATAAATGATTTTTTGTTTTTATAAATACGATGGTTGTTTCCTAAACGGTGTAAATAACTATGTTTGCAAACAATTTTATCAAACGACCTAAAATAAATCGAAATGATTTTTTGCATATGATTAGTTTGCAAAAAATCATTTCAAATAAAATGTTGATTAGTAAGATGATAAGCATATTGTTTGTAAACGATATTTTGTATTGAAACTAATAAGACCCTTATTCCCTAATAAATTCCAAAATTATGGTTCCCACTTCCCAACCAATATTAGAGAGCAGCCAAAAACTAGTGCAACAATGAAAATCATAGCTTTTTCCAGTAACTTCTTTTATATAAAAAGAAAAGTCGTGATTAATATTTTTCGGCCAAAGCAATAATACAGAATAATATAAAAGTATATACTTATCTAAAAGAACACTTTTTTATTACAAGACACGTGAGATGAAAAAAAGCGTTTTCACGACCATGATCTTGAGTTTATCTTGTGTCGGACAAATGAAAAAAAATTAATGATTCAACATGTACTACTAACCACTTAATTTTAATCATAGTACATTAGAAAATTATAAGCAATTATTTCAAACTCTTCTTTTGAAAAAAAAAAAATCAAAATCAAAATTAACACAAGAGATTTCAAATTACTTTCTTTCTAACTGATATAAAAACGTATCTTTTATAAGTGAAACAAAAAAACAAAAGGCGAGTTGCAAATTGTGTGGCTAAAACTAAAAGAGAATAGCATTGGGACACCTACAAAGTCAGAACTTCATTCAATTATATTCATATATACAAATAAATTCTTGACAAATGTTAGTCGTTTGTAGCATGAAGCAGAAATAGTACAGATAAAAATAAGTTGTATATATTATGTTCAATATAACTTGTATTTAATGTGTATGAACCATTAAATATAAAAGAAGAGTACATATAGTTTCTTTACTTAATTAATTTAGAACAAATCTTTAGAAACATTCAACTTGTTCTAAAGTTTAATGATAAGCTTGATTTATAGCCAAACTATAACCAAAATGAGTTACCAATATATATTTTATTAAGACCTAAAGTTCAAACGAAACCATGATTGTACCATACCTACAGATACATATTCAATTTCATTTTTAATTTATTCTTATATAAACAAATCAACCAAAAGATCTAAGTTGAAAAAAACTGAAATCTATGACTCCTCTCATATGTTAAACAAAACATCATATCACACATTATTATGTCGTAAGACCTTTCTCATAAGAAATTAGGATACAAGTTTTAAAAACCACCATCTGAACTTGAAGCAGAAACTGTGGGCTTCATTTCAATAACTGTGTGCTATTTATATTCAGAATATCTTACGTTTCAATCACAGGACTAATATTAATGTTTTTGTTTTCTTTCTTGTTTTTGGCTCAATCAAATAATCTGTTACAACTTACCTCGATTGGTCCGTTATGTACAAGCTCGATCAATAAAAGATCAACTTGTATTGGGGCAAGTACAATGTTATACACATTCTAACACTCCAAGACAGCTTGTCATTCCCTTTACTATGCCTATTTTAACTTCTCATTTTATTTTATTTTTTCATAAAACTTGACTTTTTTAAATAAATTTGGAAAACCATTTATTATATATTTATATATATATAATAACCATGAAGTAAATATATCTTAGTGTCTTGCGAAGCATTATCATAAACTCTTTTTTTTTGTCGAAAACATTATCATAAACTGTAGAGTTTGTGAAAAAGTGTTTTATTCATTAAGAATGTAGGTATACATATATAAATTAGATAGAAAATATTCAGATTTACATATCTATCTCAATACCTCCCCTCAAGTTGGTGGTGAGATATTTTGAATCCCCAATTTGGACAGTAAATAAGTAAACTGCGGTGTATACAACGCTTTAGTGAGCATATCAGCATGTTGTTCCTTTGTAGAAATGTGCTTGATGATAATGAGCTTAGAAGTAACGGCATCTTGAACAAAGTGACAATCTCTCTCAATGTGTTTGGTAGCACTCATGAAAAACTAGATTAGCTTCTATGTGAATTGCAGATTTACTGTCACAAAACAGTGTCATTGGTTTGTCATGAGAGATCCCAAACGTAGACGACAACTCCTTTAACCACTTAATTTCTTTTAAAACGTAGGCCATAGACCTATATTCGGACTCATCTGAAGACAATGAAACTATTTTCTGCTTCTTTGTTTTCCAAGAAACCAGAGAGTTGCCAAGTAAGATGGCGTAGGCGTTGAGAGAGCGACAAGTAAACGAACAAACACCCCAATCAGCATCACAATAAGCATTGATATGAAATCAGAATCCGACCGAAGTAAGATTCCTTTTCCAGGGCAGCTTTTTAAATATATGATAGTGCGTAAAGCGGCATTCCAATGTTCCTTTAGTGGCTTTTGCATGAATTGAGAAAGAATGTGTACCTTGTAAAAAATGTGGTCTAATGAAAGTCAAATAGATCAATTGTCTAACAAGTCGACGATAAGCTTGAGGATCAGAGATTGGCGGACCAAAAGCAGTAGAAAGCTTGTGATTAGGTTTGATTGGATTATTGAAGGCTTGGCAGCAAGGAGACAAGCTTCTGTTGTGATAAGAAGAATCCATCAGTGTTCTGCGCCATTTTGATACCCAAGAAATATTTCAGTTTACCCAAATCCTTCATCTTAAAGCATTTACTAAGGTAGTTTTTGAAACATTGTAGTGTAGATAAATCGTTACAAGTAATGACGAAATCATCTATGTAGATTAGTATGTTAAGACAAATATTATTGCGGGTGTAAGAAAAGTGTTAAGTATAAGTCATACTCTGAAAAAATTTGCATTTTGTGAGAGCAATACTAAGTTTGGAGAACCAACACCAAGGTGCTTGCTTTAAACAGTATAGAGATTTCTTAAGTAAACACACTTTTGTAGGGTCAACGCTCTCGTAGCCAAAAGAATGCTTCATATAGACTTCTTGATCAAGATCACCGTGTAAGAAAGAATTTTGTACATCCATTTGGTGTATTTTCCATTGTTTCACAGCGGCAACATCAAGTAAGATGTGCATTGTAGAGGGTTTTGCAACCGGAGCAAAAGTATCGGTGTAATAAACACCTTCTTTTTTACGATTACCAAGTGCGACGAGACACGATTTATAGTGGGAGATACTGCCATCAAAATGGTATTTAATACGATAAACCCATTTATATTTGATAGCTTTCTTGCCTGGAGGTAAAACAGTTTCAACCCATATGTTGTTGAGAAGTAAAAATGAATGTTCATCGTCAAGAGAATCACAATAAAACAGTTTCAACTGATGGTTTATGGTTTTTATAACCTATACCCAATAACTTTGATAGACTAAGAGAATTAGGTGATGACTGTACAGTAGGCTCATCAATAACATTTGGTACTGTTTGTACAACTACCGGTGTAGACGGAGGTGAGTTCGATAACAATAGATCAAAAGTATTAGTTGTGTCAGTTGTGGCAATATCAGTGGATTGTGATACAACCAGAGCTGTTGCAGTTACGTCTGTATACCAGTCATCAGACACTTCTACGGATAACGGTGGGCCCAAAGAAGAAGGTGTCGTTGGCAGAGCAACACTCAGAAATACATCCTCCACAAAGGCAATATCACGACTAGAGAAAAACTCATCACTGTCAATGTCATAAAGATACCAAGCCTTTTCACCGTAAGGATAACCAAGGAAAATACAATGTTGACTTCAATCTCCAAACTTGTCTTTGTCTTGTGAGCGTCGATGCGCATAGCACAGTGATCCAAAAACACTCATGGAATCATATGAAGCAATTCATAAGGCATTTTACCATTTCGGACCAGAGTCAGGGTCTGATTGATAATGTAGGCTACAGTAAGTATGCTTTCTCCCCAAAATCGAGTTGGTAGATTGGCTTGGAAAAGACAAGAGCGAGCAACATTAAGAATATGACGATGTTTGCACTCTACTTGACCGTTATATTGTGGTGTATCTACACATGAATTATGTTGTAGAATATTGTTTTCACAAAAATAACTAAACAAGACAAGAAACTTTGTTATATTTTTTGAGCGAATTGTTTTCACCTATTTACCGAACTAACAAAAACTCGTGGAACAAAAGTTCTTAATATTTTAAGCAACTTCGGACTTTTCAAGCATCAAAAATATCCAAACTGCTTGCAAGAAATCGTCTACAATTGTTAGAAAATAAGCAGCAACAGACATGGAAAGAGTACGATAATGACCCCATACATCACAATTAATTAACTCAAAAGGTGCAGTAGTTTTATTAGAATTCTCTAGAAATACATTCGGAATTTGCTTTGAGAAAAATATCACAAAAACCATGATGTCACAATCGACATCTGACTTATTAATAAAACTTAAAGAATTAATAACTTTCGGGTGACCAAGACGTCTGTGCCACAAAACAGCGGGTGAGATCTTCACGAAAGCACTGATCTGATTAGCACGAGCTACCTTGATGTCGGTGTAGTAATAAACCCCCTCTTTCTCTTCATCGACTCCAATTAGGGCCTTCGTGAAACGATCATGCAAAATACCCAAAGTATTTGTGAATATAGCAATACAACCGGTCTGTTTGAGAAGCTTATGAATAGATATCAACATGCAATTAAAATCTAGAACATAAAGCATGTCACAAAGAGTGTATGCTTTGCCAAGTGACATAGTTCCACGATGATCAACATAAGAGGCCCGACTATTTGGGAAAGTAACATGCAATAGAACAATAAGAGTTAGATTTTCAAAAAAGCCTTATTGTCTGTCATGTGGTGATAAGCTCCAGTATCAAGTATAACATCAGTAAGTTTGAGATTACTAGACCTACGATCAGAAGAAATAATGGTCTGTTGGTTTTGAAGCAAGTTGATTAGAGTAGCGAGTTGCTTAGACGTAGGCATAGTAGCGGATGTTGGTGTCATACAAACACTTTGGCATGACCACGATCACGATTGCTAGGTGTAGAAGTGCAACCTCTGCATCCACGACCACTAGAACCACCACGTGTTGCTTGCTGTTCTAGGTACATATCTAGAAAGCCGTGTAGAAAAAAACACGAGGAAATATCATCTCCTTTCTGATTTCAATGAGTGCAAAAACAATTAGGGTCACATGATTTAGTGGTCACGGCAGCAGCAGTTGGGACAATTGGAGGAGATGGATCGGTGAGTGTGGAGAGACCAATATCGAAGGTATAAGAGAAGGCTATGTTTTCGTGAGATAAAACAAACTTTTTTTTAGAAAATTTTGGGTGACGGCACAAGAGACTTAGGGTTTTGCTCTAATACCATGTAAAATTTGGGAAAATGTGTTTTATTCATTAACAATATAGGTATATATACAAGAGTAACTTAACCTAAAACCCAATTAGATAAAGAATATTCCTAATATATAGAAGATTTACATATTTATCTCAATATAAACTTACGCCAATTTTTTTAACACAAAGAAAAGAGAGGAAGATAGAAGAGTAAACAAATTTACAAAGTGAAGTTTGTTTTCTCAGAGCTTATCATTTCTAAAATTTTCACCACTTTGTAGGTTTTATTAACTAATATAATAAAATTATTAAGTTGACAAAAAATGGTTAGTTTCACATTCACGAAATACTGCTTTAGTTTGATACGATAATTATCATATATACATAAAACCAGATATATTAATTAATAATATAGTTTGTAAAATAATGAGAGGATATAAACTAGATAACTCAAATTGCTGCTTTCAGCAATAAATTTAACTAAAGATCTATATATAGCTTGGTTTAAGTAGAATCGTTTATCATAATCTAGTAAAGTAGTTCATCGTGAAACTAGCATGTATTACTCGCATATAATGAATCTTTGTAGTTCAAAATAGAATATTAGTTCGTCGAATAGTACACCACAATTGTCACTATTGCAACTAATGAGATTCTTTCATTTTGCCGTGAATTTCCTAATAATACAAAAACTTATCGCTCAATGTGAATGACACTATTATATATACCTTTTGGGATGTTAAAATAACATGATTTGATGATACTATTTCCTAACAGCAACGAAACCCGAATATTAAATCATTATGTTCAAAGAATTATTTTAATGAGTAGATAAATTACCATGTACTATATTTCAAGGTTTAAAATAGATAAATGTTTCATGGAAATTGAGGTAAAAAAAGAAAATCAAATGGCATTAAAAAGTAAAAACTACCAATTGAGACCTTTACTCTCTCTCTTTTTAAGATTAATAATCACAGGATATGGTCAAAGAAAAGTTTCAACTACCGTTACAAAAAAAAAAAAAAAACCCTGTAGCAATTAATGTTATGTGTTGTACTGTACCTGGAATAATTTATACTTATATAATATAACAAACAATGAAAATAACATTAGAAACGAAAATTGACACTTGCTTTTTCATAATATGAATTTTAACCCTGAAATGTCTTTGCATGAGTTGAATTCATAGCGTAGTGAAAGTGAAACTTGAGATAAAAAGGAGATAGGTTTCAATATGAAAAGAAGTTTGGTTAAATTCAATTGTTGCTTTGAAATTACACACACATGTCATCATAAAAGTTGGGCAATGAGTTTGAAAGATGGAACCTCATTAAAAAACATAAGTACCATCACATAAAAGTCAATAAGCTACAAAGTTTCAATTATATCATTCACCAGGAAAGATAAGTTTGTTTTTTTTCATTTGTCACACAATTAGATATAGATTTATATATAACGAGCAAATCTAATTTCATACGACACTTGAAAAACGAATGTCGTATACAAGTTCATTTGTACTCCAATGATGCATGAAAATGGTTCCATATAAATCAAATTCACTATTGACAGTGACTAGTTGATCAACATTACCGTAGAAAAGTCTTCTGGTGGAATACTAAATTCAAGATTTCATGGTTAATTAGAATAAAAAGAAAACTGAATATTGCATGGTTTAATATTTTTTTTTTCAGTTAGTTTATTTTTAATGTGTATATATATATATATGTATATATTTATTTTTATATTGAGGTTTTAATTAATTTATTTGTCATCTTCCTACGACTACTTTTCTCTTTTTTCAGTTCTTTATTATTATTTATAATTATGATTTATTGTACCTATTAGATAGGTACAAAAGCCTAAAACTATAATAGACAAGTTATTTTCTATTTTAGCCTTTTTGTTAAAATATTTGGCAATTTTGAGTAAAATGTGGACAAGACCGTACTTTATGACATGAGATTTGTTATAGGACCCAAAAATATTGAGGGGTTATTCAAGAAAAAAACATACTATATTTTTCTTTAAGTCTTTGAAATTTTTTTTATTTTAACAAAGCTTAGGGTATAAAAGAATTAATGGTTTCAGTAAACTAAAAACCTATTTTAAAAATATTATATAATTTTGAGTAATTTGGGCCTACATACAGATTTTTCAACAAAACCAATTAACTACTCAAAATGGTTTCTTGTTTTAAGATTTGCACGTGGCCACAAAGCTAAAAGACCGATTAACCCTTTGCCCAATTATTAAATGTTCGGGTTTTGTAATCCAAAACCCAAAACCAAAACCAACAAAAGCATTTAATTCATCTCTCTCTCGTTTCTTTGGCGGCGCTGTAGCATCTTCTAAAGCCAAGCTCTATTACAGAGCAGTAGTTGCTAAAGCGACAAATGTGAAGTGATTAGCTCTTCATTGGGTGTCGGGTACGAGAGTGAGTGGATGCTTTTGCCGAGAGAAGAGATTATAGAAATGATATTCAATTCCAATATAAACTGGTCTCCACCTCTGCTCTTAGCAGCAAAATGAAAATTACCTAAGTTTTACAGAGCCTTTAATGAAGAAGAATGCATTGAAGTCTCAAACCCAAATCAGGTAACCTATGAATATGCTAATTTTCATACGATTTATGATACACAATCATCAATAATAAATGTTTCAAATGATTACTCGTCAAGATTTCTGTACGCTTCAATTGGGAAAACCGTAATATTAACTGCATTTCGTTCACTTTGTAGAATGGATGGACACAACATTTTATTGGAGGTTTCTACGGGCGAGTGGACAGAAACCAAAGAGGAGGGTTTTGTCTTCAAAGAGACATACAATTGTCTTGTAGCCCAAATCAGTATGAAAGGCGACGAGGGATTTAACATCGTAGTTAAGAGGATAAAGGAAGTTCTTGACATTAGCACCGATGACATGATGCATTTCAGCTATCAATGTCTAGAACAGGTCATGGGTTCGGAATGCAAGAAGAACAAGCTTGTTTACATGAGTACCAATGAGGATTACGGCTTGTTTTAGCCATTAAGGATGACCTGGGTGAGATCAGATTGCGTGCAACCATTACAAGCCCACGCACTGACCTATCGACCCTTGGCGACAGGCCACAACGGTTACCACAAATTGTGTCTATGAGGGATGAGATTCTCAACTAGGCTTGTAAGTTTTTATACTATTGTAGCCATTTATATTATGTGCATATAGTCGCTACACATATATGTACTCGTTACCATTACCCATAACCTCCACTGAATGTACTAACTTTACATGCCTTCACATGCAGCGAGTGCGAGCGCCAGGCGGGATAAAGGGAAGTCCTTTGCGTGTAGTCGACATGTTGTTTCAGGGGGCCATCATCTCGGCTCACTCAACGTCCTGTCCCAAGCTGCAGCCATATGTGAAGCATTTGTATCCAGCGGTACCATGGTCGTAGGAATGGCACAAGGGGAAGCTTTTGAGGACGACCATATTGACCTTAGCCTTCAAGTCGGTTTCCCAAATAGATATGAACCTAAGGCCAGTCCCACTGTCGTAGCGGTGGAGGGTCCTCCTATAGATTTGGCATCCAACGACGGTTTAAATCTGGGGGATACTCTCGTTTCCTCAACTGGTTTTGACTCTTTTTTAGATTCAGGAAGCAATGGTGATTGCAATAGTGTCTCATTGATGGGTAAGTAATTAGTTAGTGGTGTAGTGGACGTTTCACAGTAACATAGACTTTACGTTCTTTTGTACCCGATTCTAACATACATACCAGTTTGTTGGACTACTTGTGATTTAAGCACTTATGTACCTGTTATTTATTAGTGTCACCGCTACGCAGTGTATTGGATGATACGTTTTCATGTACCCCTTACTTGCATTTGTACCCTTTACTTGTCATCTGTCCTGAAACGTCAACTACAAGTAATTGCAGGCAGCGTCTAGGAAAAGGTGCGGGAGATGCCAGCGCCCTGGTCACAACTGGGCAATGTGCACACACCCCATATAGGGTTATCTCTGTAACACATACTGTTATAATTTGTTCCTCACTTCTAATGCGTTGTAACGTTTTGCCTTTTTACTAGGGTGATCTTCAAAGACATTTTATTTTTTGGCTTTGTGAATGAGCAATTATAGACAACTTCTATATGGGGGTGTATATATTTTGGAGGGTCATATTGCTATCAGGTTGGAGGATGGAAAGAAAGACTGCTGTCAATATTAAGAAGGCTTAAGCTAGCCAAGTAATGAAGCTGAACGCTTTTTCTTTTACTTACAGTCTGAATGTGTATTTATCAAGGATGATGTATATCTAATATGATTGTATATAACGCTTGTAATATGCTTTTACTCCTATGACCCCAGTAATTAATGAAGTTTGTCACTCGGTTAAAAAGTCTTTGTGCATTCCTACTATCATGGCTAAGTGTCATTCCTTCATCCTATATGCTACTTTGTACCTGTTACCAAGTTCTGTTGATACCAATCTTACAGAACTTGAAATTGTCACACATATTGCAATTTTGTCCAAAAATGGTCCCTGCTAATAACATTAAATTGTAATATCTGATCAAATGTGTGTCCACTTCCTGTTTCCTCAGCTGGTTCTGACTCCCTTTTAGATTCAGGAAGCGATAGTGAATGCAATATCGTCTCATTGATGGGTAAGTAATAAGTTAGTGGTGTAGTTGACGTTCCGTAGTAACATAGACGTCACTTTTTTTTGTACAACCCTTTTGGTGGAGTACCTGTGATTTATGCACATATGTACCTTTTCTAAAATTACTGTCATCGCTACGCAGTTAATTGGATGATACATTGTCATGTACCACTTACTTGGATTTGTAACTATTTGTTGCACCCCACGTATTCGCACCCAACTGGTATTATAAGTTCTCAATCCTTAATTTTTGTGTACCATTTAGAGTGAATACTTCCATTACATTCCATTAAAAACACGAGAATTATAAGTTTTCAACCAGACATAACATAGTATTGTCAATAATCAAACATTACTACTTGTTTATAAGTTCCATATAACCATAACATTACTACTTTCCGGTTTTTTTTTGACATATCTCTCTCTCGAACTTGGATAAGAGAAGACACTAGTTTTTTTTTGTGAAATTTCATTTCCCTGTGTGAAATTGCCTTGCATGCCTCAACGTCTCCCACTGCGTGCGCGTGCATAAAAAGTAGGACCATGACCCCTACATCGTTTAGTGCCTCCACATGAGGCATGAGAGGAAGCACCTCCACTCTAAAAGGCAGCCACGACACATGTACTCATGTCAATTGTTCCCACTGTATCAGGCACACATGTTTCTAACTTTCACACATTAAATAACAAAGTATGTAATCACATATCACCCACACCGTTACTTAACTTTCACAAGTAACAAAACACTTCTGCATCCATTCTGTTGCCTGCGATTGCCTTAGCAGATATGGTAACATCACAACTATTGGGGTCGTGCTTTTATTTATTGCTGTTTCATTCCGCAGTTTGACATTACATAAATAACACATTACTATACACACACGATACATATACATTACTGCTTTGCAAAGAGACAAGCACACTCTACATATCCAAAACGTACCTGATACCCCAAATTCATGATACATACCCCTTACAACATAATGTAACTGCTACCTATGGCTGTAACTTATATTAGACATGATTACATTACTGTTTCACATAGTCACACAACCCAACCTATAACACATTTCGTACCTGCTAGCCTCCTTGCATGAAACACTTTTCGTACCTGCTACCCCGAATGCTTGAAACATACCCATTACATCATAACGTAACCTCTACTGCTGGCACTAACTTATATTACACCTGATACATTAATGTTTCACATACTCACACGCCCAACCCTAACTCACATACGTACCTGCTACCCCCTTTGCATGAAACACATTTCGTACATGCTACCCCGCATCCATGAAAACATACCCATTACATCATACCGTAACTACTACCTCTTGCGGTAATCGCTTTTACAATTCGTACCGATCACACAGAGACTTACCAACATAAATAATTTCACCTTCAACATTACTGTTTCACATAGTCACACGCCCATCCTAAATCACATTTTGTACCTGTTACCCCACTTGCATGCAATATACAAATGACCCCAACACTTAACCGCTACATCTAGCGCTAAACGATTTTACAATTAGTACCCTTACACTCTTCCTACACCATGTTTTCCATTGAAATCAACAACAGACATTCCACTTATGGCAAATCACGGGCAAACGACAAAAAAAAAACATGCACCACTCCAATACAACTCTTTCCTACTATATATCACAGACAAACAATTCTATAACACACAACTAAGGTTCTTATTTGCATAACTCAAAAATAAAAATAATAGACAACGCATAATTTTTGGGCAAAATATCAGCAAATTTGGTGTAATGCTCTGCGATTTTGCTATATTAGATACAAGGAAAGAATGTGTTATGCGGTCACCTATCTTCGTCGGAGCCAGTTTTCGTGAATGATGGAGACGAAGGTGAAGCAGGATTACAGAGAAGGAAGAGAGATTGTTAAAGACGAAACTGAGAACAATTGTTTGGGATTTCACGACACATAGTCTAGAGCCAAAAGGTCTCTCCTGTCGCTTCAGTTGCTCCTCGCAATAACCAAGACGGTTACTATTTCAAAAGTATCAATTTTTTATTTCTGCTTCTCGATTGCAGCATTTCTAGACCCCACACACTTTTGATCATTACCCAAGCCCAACAAAACTCGGACAAGGATAATTTGGACCTAATATGGGCTACAACAACCTATCACAATTGTAGATGGGCATTCCTCCAGTTTCAACCTTCAAACAAGACATTTGGCCAATCCACTTTATAATTTTTCTCTAAATTTTAAGGACTTTTTTTCTTTTGATAAAACTTAAAACCCGAAAAAATTAAAGGTCCAGAAAACTTAAAATTTATTTTTTAAATATTATTCAAATTTCTTCTGAAATATAGGTTCCAAAATTTTCTTTATTTTAATGTATTATATACAATGTTAGTTAAGGGAAATAAAATTTTCTTTTGTTTTTTTTTTCATGGGAAATATTATATATATACATGTGTGTGTATATATTGATTAATTAAAGAGTCAAAATAATCAATTAATATTCTAGACGGAGTTAACCTTTGAGCAAGTAATTAACCTTTATGTTATTAGTAAAGCTTTTTATCCCTTCATCCCAATGACAATAACAACACTAGTCACCGACTTATTGTAACTCTTCATCCATTTTCTCTCTCTAACTTTGAATGTGACTAAAGGACTGAGAGAGAGAGAGAGAAAGAAAGAGAGCTTGAGGAAGGGTTTAAGCAGATCTGCAAGAAACACTCTCAGGTTTGGTGAAACCTTAAAACTAAGTTATTTCTTATTGATTTCAATTCTGTATTGTTAACGTGTTTATGTTTTTGTTTTAAATCTCCAAAGCTTTGTTTCTCTTCTTTGATCCAATTATATGTTCAGTGCATGTGATGTGAGCATCTCTTCTCTAGGAAACTTAAGATTTAGGATTCGTTTCCTTCTTCTAAATGATAAATAAAGAAGATAATCAAATTATACAGAAAATAAATCACAATTCCTTTCTCTCTGGGTATTTCTCTTAATCTTCCCTAAATTCTGGGGATTTTACTTTTCTCCTTTTTCTAGTTTCTCGTTGGTCATTAGTTTGTGTTTAAGTTAATTAATCATTAATAATACATACTGCATGCACGAGTTAACAACAAATTAAATGTTAATTAAGATGTAAACAAAACAATCAGTGAAGTATTAATTTATTCAGTTTCAAATGATTCAAAGCTTTGTAGATTTCATGGCATGGTGGTCCACTCTTTTTTATTAACAAAATCAAGTTCCTCATGAATTATTCTTATCTCATCAATAATACACTCACCTTTTTGTATTACTTTTTCTATCATTATTCTTCCTTGTAATTTTTTTATATTCCTCTTTTTTTTTGTTAAGTCAATTCTATACAGTGTTTTTGTTTCAGTAGAATCTACCGGCGGCTATAGTGACGGCGGCGAATAGCGGCGGTGTTGGCCGCGAAAACGATGCAAAACCAGCTATGGTCTTTACCGCTAATGATTTATCAAAATGGGAAAATTTTCCTAAAGGACTTAAAGTTCTTCTTCTCCTCCACGGCGGAGACAGCGACGGCGATGGCTTCTCCGCCGATGAAACTCGATCAATGCTCGAATCATTGGACTATATCGGTAAGCCACTAATTTTCCTCTTTTTTCCTTCATCTTAAACTTTTTTTTTCGATTTTTAAAAATATATATTAATTGTTTATTGGTTTATGTATAGATAAAATAATAATATTTGCCAATTGTATATGAGTGAGACTATACGAATTTAAATTTAGAGTTGCTTTAGCTCTTACATGTCCGTGACGATTCCATTTTTTTTTTAATCTTATCTTTGCATAAATACACACGGACATACACAGCTATAGGTTTGTTCATAGCCTATGAATGGAATTATAAACTTTATATTAATCATGTAATATATAAAAATCAACGCTGTTTTAGTCAGCTGAAAATTTGCAACAGATGTAGTATTTTGCAGTTATGTTTTGGAGTTTTGTTAGTTTACGTTTATGGAATTTACAAAAGCTATTTGTTGCATTTGTTATTTAAAATAAAATAAAAGACAAACTGTCCAAGGCTTTTTTATGCTGTTCTATGTTTTTAGTTTGAAGACTATGGATTCAATTGTTGAATTTTTGCACCTTTTTTGCAGTTACTACATTCAAAAACGAAACAGAAGCTCTCTCTACGGTTTCTAAGAACCCTGAGAGCTTCCACATTGCCATCGTCGAGGTGATTACAAGCTTTGAGAACGAGAGTTTCAAGTTTCTAGAAGCTGTCAAAGACCTTCTTCCTACTATAAGTTCGTGAAACCTTAAACAAGTACTCTTTTTATAAAGTTTATACTAAGCTTTTCAATATGAAATTTTGTAAAAGTGTTGATTTTTCTTTGTCTTCACAGTGATCTCAAATGATCATTGCATCACAACTACGATGAAGTGCATAGCGGTAAGTGACTGCTGACGACAATTGCATAGATGTGTGTTAAAATTGTTGTGCTAGAAATTGATTGATATCCACATCGGAAGTTGGAGTCATTCTAACTTGATATATATATATATATATAATATAAGGGCCAATTCACTCATTACTAATTGGTTTTCTTGGTTTTGAGATGGAAGCCCATAATTTATCATATTGATTATATGATGAGAATTGACAAGTATTTTTCAGCTTGGTGCAG
The DNA here is from genome assembly GCA_900406405.1 of Lepidium africanum. NCBI lineage: Eukaryota > Viridiplantae > Streptophyta > Magnoliopsida > Brassicales > Brassicaceae > Lepidium > Lepidium africanum. Next base: position 33,833 of record OVAX01000790.1, on the reverse strand, counting down.
TTGAATTCCTTCAAAAACCGCTCTCACCGGATAAATTAAAGAACATTTGGCAACATGTTGTTCATAAGGTTCAATTAGTTTTTAGCTTTCTTTACTTCTTTGGTATAATAGTAATCATCTAAGAGAGTTGCATACATGTTTTTGATGATGTTGTTAGGCATTTAATGATGGTGGAAGTACACTTAAGCCTATGAAAGAATCTGTTGTCTCGTTGCTTCATCTTGATACCAACATGACAAGCGATGATAAAGATCCTGCACCATCTACTCCTCAATTAAAACAAGCTTCACGGTTACTAGATGAGGATTGTTGCCATGAGAATATAAATTGTTCGATGGAAAATGTGAATTCCTCGACGGAGAAGGAGAACATGGAAGATCAAGACAATGGTGAATCTAAATCTGTCGACACTACAAGTAGGGAACTATATGATGAGAAAGTGGTTGTGAAGGAAGAGAAAGGAGACAGCGAAAAAGATGAAGATGAAGGCGAAACTCGAGATCTCAAAGGCGAGAAGACAGATTCGGTTAACTTACATAGGAAAGAAAATGACATCAAACCTATTAACAAATCATGTGGGATCAAAAACTTGTCTGGTAACAAATCTAGTCGAAAGAAGGTAATGTCTGGTTTCTCTTTACGCTTCATAGTGCTTAAAACGTTTTAGGCTCTCGTTTGATCATGGTTTGTTTCCTTCAGGTGGATTGGACACAAGAGCTGCACAAGAAGTTCGTGCAAGCGGTCGAGCAACTAGGGATTGATCAAGCTATACCTTCAAGGATTCTTGAGTTGATGAAAGTAGAAGGACTAACAAGACACAATGTAGCTAGTCATCTTCAGGTATTGAGACTATAGGGTCTAAAGTATCGCAAAGATTCTTGAGCTCTTGTGAAATGTTAAAGAATATTTCGAGTTTTTGAGCAGAAATTTCGGATGCATAGGAGGAATATACTACCAAAAGAGGACCATACTCATAGATGGATACAATCTAGAGACAACCATAAACACATTCAACGAAACTATAACGGTTTTCAGAACCAACACCGTCCCGTCATGGCTTATCCCGTTTGGGTTCTTCCCGGTGTTCATCCGCCTGGCCCAATACCGCCTTTGTGGCCGCCACCGCTGCAGCACTCCGGTCAACCACCTTTGTGGCATTGGAAGCCACCTTATCCAACGGTATTGTTGTTTATCTCTCTGTTTTATTCAATTGTTTTAGCTATGCATTCTCCTATGTAGTGTAACACATAATTTTGTCATTCTTTTAGACGTAAAATTGTGAACCTCTAACGTAGTAATTTAGTTATAGTGGCAAATATTAACATTTAAACGATACATCCTAGACTTTTAACATTTTATTTGGTCAAATTTCAGGTCAACGGTAATGCATGGGGCTGTCCGGTTGGACCGCCGATAACCGGACCATTCAATACTCATCCTCCGGTATAATACTTCTCACAATGTAATTATAATCTTTTCGAATTCAATCATCAAATAAATCGGATATATATAAACTGCAACAGATTACTACCAGCGGCGGATTTCAATATTCAAACGGAGCTGAAGGCTTCAAAATGATGCCGGTGACTCAGCCAGTAAGTAATCTCTCTATAATTTCTGTATAAGAAATAAAGTCGTAAATTTAAATAAAAATTATCCGGGTCGGATTGTAATGTAATTGGGTCGGATCAGGACGAAGAAATGATAGATCAAGTTGTGAAAGAAGCGATAAGCAAACCGTGGCTACCGCTACCGCTGGGACTGAAACCACCATCCGCTGAGAGCGTTTTAACTGAGCTATCGCGTCAAGGAATCTCAGCCGTCCCTTCTTCTTCTCCTTCCTCTCTCATCAACGGCTCTCATCGTCCTGCTGACGTGTTAATAAAGCGGGACCCGCAGATGTGATGACGTCATGCGTGGCGTCTTTCTCCGTGTCTGACGGTCCGAAGCGGGAACTGATTCGGATTCCTGAGAGTTTATTTTTCTTTTTAATTGTTCTTTATTTTTGTTGTCATGAAAATATTTGTTCCCATTGTTATTAATAACGAAAAGATGGACGGTGGAGATGAGGGACACGATGCTAATTTATGGACCACAAGAGGGAATCTGCGGCTGTAAATAGATCTCGGACACGGGATTTTGACAAGTCAGAAGCTGACGTGTATTGTATCTTTTGGTGCTTGTGGAGACAGGGTCCCACTGAAGAATTTAATAGTTGACACTGTTTTAGATGATGTGATGATAAATAAAATAAAAAAGTACAACCAGAGTAGCAAATTTTCTGTTCTTTTTTCCTTTGAATGGTGACACAAATTTCGCGTATCTAGGCCGAAAAGAATAAATTGTCACCAATCAAGAATTCAGATGTAGAAAAGGCGGACTAACCCAAAAACAAAATTGAAATGGGCCGTCCATTTTTATTATACAAACAATGAACCGCACTTATCAAATCTTCATCCAACACAAACCACGCGGTCCAAATTTGAATGTGCGNCATCCAACACAAACCACGCGGTCCAAATTTGAATGTGCGGTCTAATAATTTACAAATGCATTGGATAAAATAGTTTACAAATGTATTTGAATATGCAGGCACTAGTATATTATTGAATTAAGGAAATCGTGAAGTCATATTAGTATTATATATTAAAATAATTATGTCGGTTTACACATAAAAAAAGTAGCATTAAAATATATTCGAATTGGGTCTAGCACAAGGTGACTAAACCGCAATTCTGATAAAAGATTGCGGAGATTGGACAAGAACTCTCTAGAGATTTGGAGAGAAAGAATACTACGCAAGAAATGGTTACAAGTTGATTTTATTGGTTAATGTGCGCCAAAAAGCCGATCCCCTTTTTGGAAGATCCGCTCGTCTATTTATAGAACATAGGGGCGGTTACAAAGTATATTGAATAAAAGAAAATATACAATTTTCAGGCTTTAATCTTATCTAGAAGATTCTAGCTATGCAAGTGGCATTTAGTCTAATGGCAGACGGTAAGTCTACTAAAGGCAGACGCACTTGCACATCCAGGGATCGAGTCCTACTGTCTGCATTATGCGGGAACTTGGCTAATGGGTCGGCCAGTTGTGGCCCAATGTTGAAAAAAAAAGAAGATTCTAGCTAGATTTTTGCAAATTTTTCTTGTCGAAATAGGAAAATTTCCATTTCTTCGTTTGATGACGTGTCGTCCAACTTCCTTCAAGCTTTAACATGCTTCCAAGAAGGCATTCTTCTGAGTTGATTAGAATATCCGAGTTGACACTTTGATATTATTTTCGTGTTGAACACTTAGCGTGCTGGGCATATTGTTTCCCGTGGACCAACGTAGGATCTCAGATCCACCTCCAACAATATATATATTTAAATAATTTTTTAAGTTTTATATATTATTAAATTTTGAATATATCATAATGTTAGTTGTAGTTTTATGTTGAATATCTAATAACTTACACGTATGTAAGTAAAATTATACAATTTCTGATTATATATATATATTAAATGAATTAATGGTTTTAAGATATATTTTAATTATTTAATTTTAAAATTTCATTATTAATTAATTAGAATCATTATAATAATTTTAATTTATAACATTATCCAGAAAACCATACCAATTTTATATTTTCACAATTCATAATTTTTTTTGTCCCGCACCACTATATTTTCACCAGTCAAAATATGTTTTGTCCCCTTTTTTAGTTGGATCGCACTTGTCCCACACCGCACTTGTACCGCATCACACTCTGTCCCGCCCTGCTAAAATCACTGTCACCAATCAAAGCCAACATCAAAATCTACGAAAATTCGTGGACTATACCAAAAAAAAACAGAAAGAAAATTCATGGAATGCGAAAACTTAGCAATTTGAAACATTAACGTTCAGACGGAATTTAATTTAATTAATTAGAACAAGAAAACATATTTTGGTTACAAAAAACCACCCAAATAAATATATTATGTGACATTTTCTTTTAGTTGAATTGAGAAGAATAAATATAAACAGTTCTCCCAACAAAATCACCAAATAATCTTAATTTGAAAAAATGATCTAAGTAAAAAATGTGTTTTTAGTGAAATGAAGTAAAAAAAGTGTAAAAATAAAATCATCAAAGTGATATAATTTGATCCAAACAAAATCTTTACATAAACCTGCAAAGTAATTTCCATATTGTTTTTCCAAATACACTATGTATAATTTTCTTTTTTTATTAATAATGGGCTACAACTGACCGGCTTAATAGCCAAGTTCCTACATAATGTAGATGGTGAGACTCGATCCCTAGATATACAAGTGCACCTGCCATTTAATGGACTTACTGCCGGCCATAGGACTAAATGCCACTTACACACCATGTATAATTTAATATTACTAATTGTAAAATAACTGCAAAATGGTACTAAAATCTGAAAAAATGCAACTCTACATTCGTTTATAACATACGCTTATATTTAGTCATGGACATTCAGATAATTTGGGTTGATTCTGAATATATTGAGAAACTACTCAGACACTAAAAAATACTCAAATGAAATTTCAAAACAAAAAAAGTCAAAATATACATGAATATCCAAAAACATTTTTTTTTTCAACAACTAAATTAGATTAACATATCAACCCAAGAAGCGGGAAAATCGTTTACAAAATAACAAAAACCAGAAAGATTTCTAACTCTTCTAGCTAGCCAATCCGTCGTTCTATTAAGAACTTTGGGGATCTGGTAGAGAGAAAAGGAGGAAAAAAGTCTTCTGAGTCTGTCGAATTCTTCCAAGTATTGAGAAAAGGCTGGCCAATCGTCAGGAGCAGCCACCATCTTCAGAATCTCCGCACAATCAGTAGCACATTGGACTTCTGGAAACTCTAGTTCCTGAAGGGACTCCATAGCCCAAAGTAGCGCTTCGAATTCAGTATGAAGAGGGGATAAACAACGGAAAACACTTTTTGCCCCCATAGACACTTCTCCAATTGAATCTGCAAAACAAACCCAACCCAAACCTGAAGAGTAATAGAGTCCTTCCAGGAGCCGTCTACAAAACAGCGAACCCCTGTGAACCTTGGGTCACCTACAACAGGCTTTGATACTGCTTCTTAATACTCGTTTGGCTTCACAATAATAGCCTTACTTGCTAATTCTTTGGTCTTCTCTGTTTGAACTTGGATCCACTCTTTGGCTTCTACTTCAGCAGAACGAAGAACATCCCTAGGATTTCTGTCCAAATTACCAAAAACCTTATCATTTCTTGCTCTCCAAATACTCCAAAGAACCCATGGAAAGCAACAAAATTCCTCTAAATCTGGTAATCTCCAGAAGAGGTAATCCAAATTAGTATAAACCGATGATCGAGGAAAAACTCCTATTCCTGAGGGGATATTTGATAAAGCCCATGTTTGTAGGGCAGGTGGACACTCAAAAAGAGTATGATTAATAGATTCTTTTTCTGCTCCACACCGAGAACAACATGCATCACATCTGATACCTCTATTATGTAAATTTTCTCTCACTGGCACACATCGTGATGCAATTTTCCATATAAAGTGTTTGAGTTTTGGAGAACAATCTATCATCCACCCATTTACTTGTATATCCCTAATAAAAGGTCCATACCTTACCCCCGCATCCACCTCATTGGATGTCTCTACCTTATATCCTGATTTTACTGTGTACTTACCAGATTTATTAAAATACCATCCAAAGTAATCCAGTTTTTCCAAATTAGGTAGTCTAATACCCAAATCAACGGTACATCTTTGGGGTCAACTAATTGCCTTATTAGAGAAATTCTCCATATACCGGATGAAGAGTCATTATCTACTGTAAGATTAGGGTATAAATTTGGGTCCTTACCAATGGCGGCCCGAGGGATAATGTCTGGGATCCAAGGATCATACCATACCAGAATATCTTTGCCATTTCCAATCTGTTTTATAAGGTCTTTAGTAACAAGGGCCCTGGCCGAAATAATGCTTCTCCACCCATACGATGGTGAATAATTCCTCGAATGAACTAAGGGATTAGAATTTTGAAAATATCTTCCCTTAAAGATCTTTGCAAAAAAAGATTCAAGCTGATCTAATAACCTCCACAATTTTTTAGCCAGTAAACTCTATAGATTTGAACCCTAAGTCTCCTTCTGATTTTTCTTTACATAAATATTTCCATTTTTTCCAGTGCATACCTTTTGAATCCTTACTATTCTTCCACCAGAAATCCGCAATGACACTGTTTAAAGACATAACCGTCGATTTAGGAAGTCTATAACAAGACATAACGTAAGTAGGCAAGGCTGTAAGGACAGATTTTATCAGAACTTTTTGCCTCCTTTAGAAAGTAACTTAGATGACCAACTAAATATTCTCTCCGTAAGCTTATCCCTAATAAAACCAAAAATCTTAGTTTTAGATAAGTACCCATTCCTCCTAAATTTGAAATTCCTAAAATACCCTGGATCTCAGCTTTATCCTTTGCTTTCACAGAATGCCCAAATTGAATTGATGAATTTGAAAAATTAATTTGTTGACCGGAAGCATCCTCATACACTTTTAAGACCTCCAAAATTGCTCTAGCCTGAGCAGAAGTAGCTTTACAGAAAAAAAGGGAATCATTAGCAAAAAGAAGGTGTGAGATAGACGGACTCCCTCTCGCGATTCGCAAACCATCAACCAACCTTTGCTTTTCCGCCTTCTTAAGGTTATGTATTAACACTTCCGCACATAGGATGAATATATAAGGTGATAGAGGGTCACCTTGTCTAATCCCTCGTTTAGGAACTAAATGCCCTCGTGGTTGTCCGTTAATAAGAAAAGAGTAACTTACCGAAGAAATGCACCACATAACACACTTGATCCAAGAATCTTGAAATCCCATTTGATGGAAAAGACTTTCAAGAAAATTCCATTCAACTCTATCATATGCTTTACTCATATCCGTTTTAATGGCCATAAAGGAACCTCTGCACGATTTATTAGTCCTTAATGCATGGAACATCTCCTGTGCAATCTTAATATTATCAGAAATAAGCCTTCTAGCCATGAAAGCTGATTGTGTTTCTGAAACCATCTGTGGTAAAAATCGCTTTAGTCTTTGACAAAAAACCTTCGAAATTGCCTTATATCCCACATTACAAAGACTAATTGGTCTAAAATCTGAGACAGAAGTAGGTTTTTCCTTCTTAAGGATAAGACACACATTAGTCTCATTTAACCTAGGGTAAAATCGCCCTGAAATTAGAAAATTATTAATCAGATCTACCAAATCATCTTTAATGACAACCCAAAATTTCTGAAAAAACAGTCCTGTCATCCCGTCTGGACCCGGAGTTTTCTCCGGATTCATCATAAAAATCACCTTTCTTACTTCCTCTTCTGTTACAGGTGCCATTAAAAGGTTATTTATCTCTGGAGTAATAACTTTAGGAATTCCAGAAGACCCATTTGAAGTACAAAGTCCTTCGAAATAATTTGAAACTAAATCCCCCAAGACCGCCTCATTAGTAGTCCATTGACCATTGTTATCCAGCAAACCTGCTATCTTATTCTTTGCCCTCCTAATTTTTGTTTGAGCATGAAATAATTTGGTATTATAGTCACCATCCTTTAACCATTTATTCCTACTTTTTTGTTTCCAGAAAATTTCCTCTTCTCGGTAAGCCTAGAACAATTGAGAAGATACCTCAGATATTTCCAAAGCTGTCCTCTGGTCATCATTTTTGTATTGTTCTAGTTTCCTCTAGATCTCGTCAATCCTCCCTTTCCCTGATGGAAGACAATATTTTCGCCATCCTGAAATTTTTCCTCTACACCTCTTAATTTTATCTGAAAAATTAAGTATACCAACTCTTGATGGAATTTTCCATCCTCTATTGACTGCCTCCACTAGACCTGGTTTACCAATCCAACGTCTATCAAAACAAAATTGAGTTTTCCGCTTAATGAAACAGTGATCCATTTCCGCAAGAATTGGTCTATGATCTGACCCTATCATGTCCAAATAAAGAACTCGGGAGTGTGAGAAAACTAGATGCCAATTAGCATTAGCATAGGCTTTATCCAGCTTGCATCGAACAACTGACTTATGACGAACACCTCTCCAAGACCATGTATTACCAATACACGGGAATTCCACCAACCCGCAATTGTTGAGCATAGTGTTAAAAGGAATAAACAAATTAATAGTTCTAAGAGTTCCTCCTCGTTTCTCATGGTTTCCCGTCAACTCATTAAAATCTCTAATTAAAAACCACGGATCCCCTCTTGTTAGACCAAATCTCTTTAATCTCTCCCAAACCATTTGCCTTCGTTGTTTAACTGGGTCTCCATATATAAAAGACATGTAAAGTTTTTGATTATTGTATCTAGCCTCAACGTCTATGAGTCTATTATCCTTGTAGTTTAGTATCACTTCAAAATCATTATTATGAAACAGGGCCAAACCCCCACTTGTTCCCAAAGGATCAACAGTTATTAAATGAGAATACCCAAAATGAGCTTATAAATTATGAAGATAACTATAACTTTTCTTAGTTTCACACAAGAACAAAAAATCAGGCTTATTATTCAACCATAAATTCCTAAAAAATTTCAGAGTTACATAACTAGAAACTCCTTGAGCATTCCAACTTAAAACTTTCATAAAGAAATATTATTAAAAAAAAATTGAAACCCTTAAACCGGGTTTCCTCCCTCGGCATGAGCGCTTGGTTCACCCATAGAACCAGTTTTTGTCCCCACCATATTTTTCTTTGGAGACATAATATTCCTCTTACGAGAACTTGCACCCAAGAGGAAAGGAGCCACTTTCCTTCCTTTGCGAACAGCTACAATTGAAGACTTCTCGTTTTGCTCCCCATTATCTTCTTCAACGTCAACGCTTTTTGTCTCAACTTGCTCTTGAATCTTCTGAGAAGTTTCCTGGGCTTTCTCAGCCTCCACAAAATCATCACCAACCTCCTTTTCAAAGTCAATTTTCCCACCATCCACCATAGCCTCATCCATATTTTGTTGCACAGGAGAAGTATCATCTTCTTCTTGTGGAAACAACACACGCCGAAGTCATAATGTCACATTACCCAAACCAGAAGATGAAGACGGTTGATCCTTGTTCATTAAAAAATCTACGAATGAGGATATAGATTTCATGACCATCGGATTTGTCAAAGGAGAATACTCATTTAATAAATCAAAATCTTAAGATTGATCAAAGTCCGAAGAGATACCGAAATTGAGTCACAGCCAAAGGGTTAGAAGACTGCTCTTAGACTCTCATCCTGTCATGTTGTCTCCTATTGGATTGAGAGTGAAAAGCTCTTTCACGTCTGAATTGAGCTCCATAGTAAGGACCACTCATTCTTCCAAAAGCCGCAGTTGTCTTATAGCTTCTTGCAGCCAAAGAATCTCCACGTGACTGCCGGCCAAAACTCTGGTTCACCTCCACCGATGGATTACCATGTGGACACTTCGCCATCTCATGACAGAGACTGTGACACAATTTACAGTGCCCATATAACTTTGTATACTCAAAGCGAACTTTCTGTTCTTCACCTTCCCAAAATTCAGCAATTGTTTCAAAAGTTAAAGGTTTAAATCCATCCATAGCTACCTTTACACTTCCTTCATCAAGGTCAAGCTCCAGCACCTCTCCTAGAATCTCACCAAGAGCCAGAAACATTTCTGTAGCCCAAAACTGAATGGGTACATCCACTATTTTGACCCAAAATCGAATTTCAGACGGGTAGTTGACGTGGACTACCGGTTTCCAACGAACCACTGACAACATCCAGTAATCGAAGTGGAATGGCTCAGACTTGAACACCTCCTCAAAATCAAACTCCTCATCAAAGTCGAATTGAAACCGACCCCTTCCCAAATCCGAACCATGGACTCTGCCCTCCACTTTCCAAACCTTAGAGAGTAGCATCAAGAGAGAAGCTATGTCCTGCTTGCTCGGATTAAGACACCTTCCGATCAATGTCTTCTCATAAGCCTTTATGATTTCAGAGTTGTCAAAACATGGAATCTTAACTCGACTTATTGATAGAGACTTGCCTTCAGCCTTTGCCTTAAGAATGAACAATACCATACCAAGAGATGCAAATATTAAACCCATCCTTTGATGAAGGATAATGAAAAGAAGATCTAATTGGTGAGATATCCCCAACCAACAATTCCAAAGTTTGTAAACGTATTAAATCCCAAAAAATGTGTTGATATCCACAAATTGAGGAAGAAGAATCTGTGATGAGAGATTCCAATAATCGAAAAAAAAATCTCTACCGTAAAGAAGATAGAATAAGGAGATCTGTAAATAAAACAAAAATCCCACCAAAAAATAAAGGGAATCGAATCTTAACCAGGGATATAAAATCTGAGATATTCGATATACCAAATCGAGATTTGAGACCATCATATTCAAACGATTCCATAGAGTAACCAACTCCAATCTTCCAATAACTTCTTCAATTTCAAGGATTGAATCGAAGAGGACGCCCTTCCAATCTTCTAGAAAAAACGGCAACGACATGCGAAATCAGTGGGCAAGGATCGCCCAACGGATCGCCATCGAAGCCCTTTTTTTTGCACATCCAAAAACACTTTAATATGCGAAAAAACTAAAACACCCAAAAATTCATAATTTTTTTCCAAAATTTATCATCACATCATATAGACAAATTGGTTCTCCATTCAGGTATTGATCTAATTTTAGACAGTATTAGAATTTCATCATTATGGATTGTGTCCAGTTTAGATCTTCGGTGTTGGATATTATATCCATAGTTATATTACTAACCGTTAATGAAACATTTTGATGTTAAACTCTTAACTCTTTTTTGGTTTTTTTTCTTTTTCGCTTTGAACTGGAATTTTTTACCAAATTTAATTTTATGTTGACGAGACTAAACACAAAAAAAAAAAAAATAGCAATCAAACTTCAATTTCGATCTATTTTTGGTCTCATTAACGTTAGTTACCTTTGGCAAAAACAAATAATAATAAGCATTAGACAATAGAGAGTTAAGATTTAAACATCAATAAGTTTCATTAACGACTAGTAATATGACTTCAATTATAAGTGAATGTTATATTACATTTTTAGATTTTATAGTATTGATTTTGATATATTTACACTTTATAATATTAGTATTAATTTTCACATATCTTACACTCTATAATATTCGTTTTTTTGCAAATCTACTATGAAGGTGTTTCTGCACTTTTTTTTTTGGAGATTCTTTTTGCAAACTATGATCAACTTGATGAGTTTTTTGCATATGTTCTATTTAAAATGATTTTGCATACTTTCTACTTGAATAAAATTTTTTTCCAAACTAAGATCACTTGTATGTTTGTTTTTTTCAGCGGAAAATCCAAACATATATATATATATATATATATTAACAAAAAAAAACTAAAAATGATATAAAATAAAAGTTTTGATTGGTAATTGCATAACTGCCAAATGGTGTAATCTAATTATATCAAAATTTTGTAAATCAGTATGAAGTGTCGACTCAGCTTCTCTACTTCGGTGCTGAGCCGAATTATCAGTTTTGGGGTTAAATCAAGCCCATGGATCTGCAAAGAAGAAGTCTAGCTCATTAGACCTGTCTTATTGTTTTTTAGGCCATTTGCATATGTTATATTGTTTGGCCCATAACTAACAAATTTTTGTTCTGTTACTGAGATGACTATAAAGTCAACTGTATCTTCTTCATTGAGCTTTGAAGCTCAAGTTTGTAAAAGAGAAAATCACCAGATAGAATTTAGTGGATTTTAGGACCAATACTTAAAGAGAGATGTACCCTGGTTATAGAGGAACTCTATAATTGCTTGTGTCATCTTCATCATCTCGGATCTTTTCTTTCTTTCTTTCTTTCTTTCTTCAATTTCTAAAATCGAGTTCTCCAGATTTAAAGGTTCTGCAATCCGTTCAATTGAAGTGTTAGTCTTAGATAATCGATCCAAGAATAAGTTCGTATTGACTTGGTTTATCCGCGTTTTCTTCTACAAATGTATCAGAGCCTCAGACTCGAAGATCAGATGTAAAGAAGAATGGTCACTAACAAAAGGAACAGAGTAGAGAGTAAGTTAAGAGGTTTCTTACCAGCTTGAAGAAGGAGACGTTCTCCGAGCAAAGAACAAGAAGATATTGACATCTCAACCTCACTCAGTAGATTCAACTAGCAAACAAAGAATACATTCAAAATAATCAGAATCAGATTCTAAGAGAAAGAATCAGCGAATTGAGTAAGCTTTCTCTATCTCAAACTTGTTAATTTTTTATTAACAAAGATACGTGTTGTTTTGTTACAATTTTGTTTGCGATATACTTAAATCATTGATTGATAATTCAGCAAGTTATCATTTCAATAACGTAAAAGAAACAGATTGGAAGCAACACCAAGAAAGTTTGAAATAGAGAAATTCAATGGAAAGAGAGATTTTGGTATGTGGAAGTATCGTGTTCTTGGACAGTTTGAAATTCACGGTTTGATGTCAGTCATTGAACATCCACCAGAGAGTTTTGTTTCAACAGAATAGTCAAAGGTTAAAAATGATGACATCAAAGAAGGAGTGAAGAAAGTTGATTCTACATGGGAAATGAAGGACAAGAGAGAAAGGAGCTTGCTCGGACAGTGTGTTACATGTGTGGTTCTGCGAAAAATTATGCAAGAGCCAACTGCTCATGGTCAATGGATCAAACTAAGACTCTACCTAATAGAATTTATCTTAAGAAGCAATTCTCATGCTTCAATATGGAAGAAGATAAGTCTATTGAAGAGAATGTTGATGCTTTCCCTAAACTTGTGGCTGATCTTGCTAGTCTAAATGTCAAGATAGATGATGAGGATCAGACGATATCACTTCTCACAAGTTTACCAACAGCTTTTGATCCTTTAGTTCACACACTTCAGTTTGGTACTAAAATGGACTTATTAAACCATGGATGATGTTATAACAAGATCATATGCAATGGAAGCTAATCTGAGACAGAAAGTTGTGTTTTAGAACAAGAAGAATGTAGCAGAAGGGTTAACAGTTGAGGGAAGAGGTAGGCCAGAGAATAGAAACAGCAAAGGATCAAGAAAGGGTAAAGGCAAATCAAAGAGCAGAGGAAGATCTCAGTCATAGTCTAAGCAGCATAATGAGAAAGTTAGAGCGTGCTGAGTTTGTGGTGATTCAAATTATTGGAAGCGTGATTGTCCTTAGAGAAATCAGAATAGCACCAAGGATTCTACAAACCTTGCAATCATCGATTTAGAATCATCAGCACTAACAGTCAGTTTAGTTGCCTCTTCTGAAAATTGGGTTATGGACTCGGGTTGTACCATTCATATTACACCAAAGAAAGAACTGCTTACGGATTTGGTGGAGGTTGAATGGAACATAGTTTACATAGGTAATAACACTTGGTGTAATGTTAAAGAAATAAGTAAAATCGCGATCAAAAATCCAGATGGTTCAACAATCATTCTTGATGAGGTCATATGTTCCAGATATCGGTAGAAACCTAATCTCTTATGGTCAACTAGAACATTTGGGTTGCAACTACACATGGGAAGATTTTAAGGTTCAATTTTATAAGAAAGGGAAGAAGTTTATGGCATGAGCTTACAAAAATGGTATATACTATCTAGAGGAACAAGTTAAATCTTCTGAAGCTAATGTTGCTGAAGTTAGCATTGATACAACAAGAAGGTGGCATCAAAGGCTGGGTCATATGGGAAAGCGGTCAATGGAGACATTAGTCAAGAAAGAATGCTTAAAGAAAGATGAAGTTAAGAGTTTGAGCTTTTTTGAAGCGTGTGCAATGGGGAAAACTCATAGGTTAAGTTTTCAGAAGCCAAAGCATACGTCAAAATGTACTTTGAAGTACATTCATTCGGATTTATGGGGTTCACAAAACACAACACCAAGCATATTAGGAGCCCAATACTTCATTACATTTATAGATGACTTCTCGAAGAAAGTCTGGATAAAATTTCTAAGAAAGAAGAGTGATGCATATCAGGTTTTCTCAGAATGGAAGATTTTAGTTGATAATCAAACTGGAAAGAAGATTAAATGTTTAAAAACAAACAATGGTCTTGAATATTGCAATCAACAGTTTGATGGTTTATGTAAAGCATCTGGAATTAAAAGACACAAAACATGTGCTTATACCCCATAATATAATGGAGTCTCCGAAAGAATGAATAGAACAATGATGGAAAAGGTTATAAGCATGTTATCATATTCATGTCTAAGTGAATAATTTTGGGATGAAGCAGCTACCAATGCTGTGTATTTGATTAACAAGTCTCCATCTGCTTCTATTAACTTTGAGATTCCAGATGAACAATGGTCTAATACTAAGCCAGTTTATGATTATCTAAAGATGTTTGGTTGTGTGGCCTATGTACATTAAACAAAGCAAGATTAATTCGAAAGCAATAAGAGGAGTCTTCTTGGGTTATAGACTTGAGTCAAAAGGTTATAGAATCTGTTTATTAGAAGAAAAGATATTGGTAATCAGTAGGGATGTAGTCTTCAATGAGGACAAACTGTACAAAAAGTTATATGCGGAAAACAAAGCAGTGAAAGTTGGTAGTCAAGCTTCAAAAGGGAAAGAGAAGAAACGAGTTACTTTCAGGACATACATTGAAGAAGTGTTGGGTGAAAGTTCTTAGAGTGAAATAGAATCTGAATTGGGTGGAGAAAGTACAGGTTATCAACCAGAGAATGATAGTGAGTCAGAAAATCAGATTGTGTCAGATACAGAAGAAGTTTTAGAGTCAGAGGATTTAGAGAGAGTTACATGTTCAAGTCAGAATACAGATCTAAGTGATTATCTTCTAGCAAGAGATAGGAAAAGAAGAGAAATCAAGCCTCATCTAAGTATGGCGATGCATATGTTGTTGCTTCTGCTTTTCCTGTGCATACGATATTAATATAGAAGAATCAAGAAACTTCTATGAAGCAAAGAAAAGTAAAAATGGAGAGAAGTGGACTCTAGCTTCTGATGATGAAATGGATTCTTTAATTTGAAATTATACTTGGGACCTAGTTGATAAGCCAAGTGATCAAAAGGTAATTGGTTCTAAGTGGATTTTCAAATTAAAGCCAAAAGTTTCGGGGGTTGAAAAGCCTAGACATAAAGCTAGACTTGTGGCCAAATGTTATGCTCATACATAAGGAATAGACTACAATAAGGTTTTTGCACCAGTTGTAAAACATGTATCTATTCGGCTTTTGTTATCTACTGTGGTCAATTTTGACATGGAATTGGAACAACTAGATGTTAAGACAGATTTTCTTCATGGCACCCTAAAAGAAAGGTTCTCCATGAAACAACCTGAGGGTTATGAAGTTAAAGGTAAAGAAGAAAAGTTGTGTCAACTGTATCTTCTTCATTGAGCTTTGAAGCTCAAGTTTGTGGATTTAGTGGGTTCCAGGAGCAATACTTGAAGAGAGATGTACCATGGTTATATGGGAACTCTATAATTACTTGTGTCATCTTCATCATCTTGAATCTTTTCTTTCTTTCTTCAATTTCTAAAATCGAGTTCTCCATATTTAAAGTTTCTGTAAATTTTGTTCAATCAAAGTGTTAGTCTTAGTTAATCGATCCAAGATTAAGTTCGTATTGACTTAATTTATCTGTGTTTTCTTCTACTATCAGCTTTATAACGATATTTTTAATGCGATTATGCAACTTTTTATTGTGCTTAAAACTTTACAAAGAATAAGTCTATTAGGCAAAAAAAGTAAATTGTTGCTTATTTAACCTAAACAATAGAAAAACTAAAAATAATATTACATATAAATGAGTATGGAAAATAAATAATACTTCCTCCGTTTTTCAAAGAGTGTCATTCTATGTTTTTGCACACAAATTAAGAAATAAAACAAAAAGTAATATGTACCCCTAATAATTAGGTCTAATGATTTATTGGATACCACATTAATAATTTTGATTGGAGGTTAAAATGGGAAAGTTTTGTAAATAGTTACATTGATATTCTAAAATGACACTCTTTGTAAAACAACTTTTAAAACTTAGAATGACACTTTTTGAAAAATGGATGGAGTACTAATTAAAAAATAAATTTTCCATATTAATTAATTTATAAACTACCACTATATTTAGGTAAAGTAATAATTATATATTTTTATATTTTATTATTAATATATTAAATTATTAAAAATTTATGCAGTAAATGTGCTATATTTTTAATAAGATTTTAAAAATATATGTATTAAATATATATATTAACTTATTAGTTTCTTAAATTACTAGTTTATGTTCATGAATGTACTAAATATCTATAATATATTATATGTATATTTGAGAAATTATTAGTTGGTATATTAACAATATTTAATTGTATTATAACATTCAGCAAAATTTGTCCAATTGCAATATGATTATACATATTTTCATCATGAAATATAATTCTTCCTCCGTTTATAGAAAAAAATGTATTTTACAAAAAGTGTCATTCGACAAGTTCAATGTAACTTTTAACAAAAAAATATCCAATTTTAAGCTCCAATCAATTTGTTTAACATGAAATCTAACAAATCATTATCTTTAATCATTAGGAGTATAAATAATTTTTTATATTGTTGTGAAAAAACATAAAATGACATTTTTTAAGAATATGAGGGAGTAATTTATGATTTTGCTTATTTTTATTCGGCAACTTTATTTTATTTCAACCATTTTATGCAATTATGCAATATTACCAGTTAGAACTAAAATCATTTATGGTAACAGTTGCACCCATTGTTCGTAACTTATATTCGTCAGTACCTTTAACTTTTACAGTAAACAAAAAAATCAAAATTACAATCTTATTTGAGAAAACATTTGTTGGGCACTAGGTGATGGTAAATCGATAAAGATATGGGATGAACCTTGGCTCAGTTCAATTCGCATCTTTGGGCCTATAGAAACAAATAAGAAGATCTCATAATTGCAGATCTGCTGAAATTATCTAACTCTATGTAATGGAACAAGAGAAAAATTGATGAAATCCTCCTATAACTAAAAGAAATTATCATGAGCATTCTACTCTATAACAAAGGGAGCCAAAGATAAACGTATACAATTGGCAACTACATTACTAAATCAAGCTACCACTCATCATTAAGGGAGGATAATCCAAGTTCACGATACATATCTAACATTGATTTCAACTGGAAAGTCGAGGTATGGAAATTGGAATCACCCC